>JAYMFT010092816.1:0-13972 GCA_038088735.1 Panulirus argus | reverse complement strand
TGTGTGTGTGTGTGTGTGTGTGTGTGTCTGTCTGTCTGTCTGTCTGTCTGTCTGTCTGTGTCTGTCTGTCTGTCTGTCTGTGTCTGTGTGTCTTTATGTGTGTGTGTGTGTGTGTGTGTTTATTCATATACTAGGGCGAAAGGAAAAATGTCTTCAGTGGTAAAGGATGTGTAAATCAGGTGCATGCTTTGAATCATGTGAGAAATACTTAAAGATAAAGAAGGATTTATATCTGGCCTTTATGGGTCCGGAGAAAACTAATTCGTTTAACAGAGATACTTTGCGGAAGGTGTTTTGGATACATGGTTTGGGAAGAGAGTTGCCAGAAGCAGTGAGGAGAGTTTCTCTCAAGAGAATAATGTTTACGTGCGAATAGGAAAAGTCGAGGGTGAGTGGTTCCAGGCGAAGGTGGGTCTGCGGTACGGATGTGTGATGTCTCCATGAGTGTTTAGAGCATGGATGGTGAGGGATCGTCTTGAAGAGCAGGATGGTTTTGCAGTATGTGAAGCATAGGGTATCCTGAAAGGTGAGTCAGGTGCTGTCTGCCGATGATATTTTATCTTTCTAAGCGCTTTCTCCAGTCCATATGATCTTTTTTCAATTCAATTATTTCTGTCAGTCAGTCTATCAGACTTCTTCGATTTTTTTCTCAATCTCCTGTATATCTTCACTTAGTCGTTCTTTCCTACAGTTCAAACAATCATTTTCCCACGTCATATTGTCAAAACATTTTTCATATCACTTTATATTACCCGCTCTTTCTTTTTCTAATAATCCTCCACATATCAGTGTACTAGATCGTGTTCTCAGCTACCAATAAACACGGTACATATGGAACTAAATTCTGTCCTGTTGCATACTTGCGCTAGCCAGGCTGTGAAGTTGTTCTTCTGTTGTAGTCTGTTTCTCATTTCAACATATATGTTTTCACCTATAGATGCTGTGGCTATGGGGAGAATGATCGATAGTTTTCGTTCTTGATTGTAAGTAATGACTCAGGAGCGAGTAACATAAACCAGACGAATACTAAACACAGTATTAAGATCACGTTCAGCAAAGTGAACACACTCGAATGCTCTTGATGGTCTGTTAGACGTACAATGAAGCGGACTGAGAGAAGCGGCGGTGTCGCCTTGCCTGGAGGGCCCAGATTAAGCCAGTGCGGGGCCTTGACCCGACGGGATTAAGGCATTAGTTAGCCACTTGCCACGGCCACTTTAACACCTCGCCGGCTTTGCAAGGCTGACTGTGCGTCCTCTAACTTCCTGTTACCGTGAGGTGTTCTTAATCACTTTAGGGAATACAGAGGAATACAAAGAGATACATAGGAATGCAAACATAACTAACAGGTCACCAGAAACACAAATATACATGTGTGTGGAAAAAATTGAAAAACTGAGATGACTGAAGAAGATACGTATGCCTGTAAAATTTATATCTACGGAGGCAAAATGATAATGCCAATCATAGGCTTTAAATGTTAAATATTTGGCAGGTCCATTCTAAAACATATATTTGGTGTTGCTTTCAAATCCTCTTCTTGGTAAATTATTCCATGTGATAATAATCCCACTGAAGAGCCAGTAATTTGCCCCAATCGCATTAAAGGTTTAATTACGAGTGAAATCAGACTGTTTAACCTAGATCGTCGTAGCCTTTGATAATATCAAACTCCTGCATCATATCATCTTTTACCCTTCTCTTTTCTTAGTTAGATTGTTCAAGGTTGTCTAGACGGTCAAAATGGGAATTTTTAGTCAGTCCGGGATCATCTTAGTAGCCAGCTGCCGTGCGCCATCTCTCTCTCTCTCTCTCGTGTTGGAGGCTTCAGTCAGAGACAAAATTCCCCATCAAGTCCGGGCCTTAAATGAAATAGGAAAAGGGTTAATGAGAGGGGAAAATGGGAAAAGAGGAAAACTATCTTAGGAATTTCAGTGAAATTGGAAAATCTGCTTTTCGAAAAAGGCCTGGTCATAGTTGCTAGAAAGACATGAGGCGACAGAGATGTCCAGAGCTTCGAGGTGAAGGGAAAGACAAATATCAACACGGCCCACCTTTGAGCTACCAACGACCCCATAGTAATCATGTGAACCTGTAATTTTTCTGAGCAGTATATGGTTTAGCTAATGGGGGGTGGGTGGAAGCACACATGCACTTAGCTCTCGGGAGAAAAAACAAAATCGAAGACCTACGGAAGAGGGAGAGTGAACCAGCACCGCGGCGTAGGGCAAGTGGATCAAGTTGTGAGGTCAGACTGTGAGGTTAGACAAATCGGACTGCTTTAGACTCAACTCTGTTTAATATATAGAGATAGAACCTCCCCACATATGGGAGCTATACTCCATAAAAGAACGGATCTCTCCTTGGTATTCTTGGAGCAAATACTTAGTAGGGAAGAATCTAAACCATCTAAACAGGACTCCCAGTCTTTGCTCTTTGCGTAATGTGAGGTTTCCAAGATGGTTTAGACGTTACAGTAACAAGGTATGTTTACTGTGTTAAGTGATGGAGTTACAGACCACTGAAGATATAGGAGAATTGTGAGAGGTGTTAGGGAGAAAGATGGACAGACATTGCGTCTATCCTAAATGAGATATCCTGTCCGAGTCCATAGAGGAGATGCAGATCGGGCGAGAGAGGATGGAGCAGACTTGAAATTAGTGGAGGAATACAGTGCTGAGTCGTCAGACTGTGAGTGCATTTAGTCATCTATTGCAGAGTGTAGGAGGCTTAGCAGATCCCTGAGGGACACCGTTATTGATAGAGAAGGAGGGAAAGGTTAATCAATCAACAACTGCAGAGACAGATCGATCACAGGGGAAGCTGGTTACGTGGGAACAAGGAGACGGAGGGAAGCCAAAAGACGGGAGCTTGGAGATGAGACCCCGAAGCCGTGCCCAGACAATTGCTCTTGGTATATCAAGGACTGCTGCATGGGATTCTCCATGATCATAGATGATGATGATTAAAATCACAGTGATACTCAAGATGTTCGAGAATGTGGGAGTTGAGAAATTACTCAAAGAGTTTAGAAATAGTAGAAATCAGAGCAACAAGATGATATCTGGTGGGGTTAGAACGGTTTCCCTTCATCGGGATAGGATGTACTAATGAATTTTTGCATAAAAAAAGAGTCTAGGTTTTTAAACAGAAGTGGAATAGACAAGCAAGCACAGGCGCAAGTTCGGACTGTAAAAAAAGGAGATTACTGTAAGGAATATGGGATTAGCAATAGCAGAAAAGACCGGGACAGACAGCTACTGTCCCGTCAGAGTGGAGAAGTGAAGGTGGAAGAGAACAGGTCAGGGATGCTTTTACCCAAAGACCAGAGAGACGTGTCGGTCGATAGAGAGGAGAAAGCGTAGCACTTCCTATGGTTGACGGGAACGCTTCTCCACAAGGACTACATACACCGATACTCATAAACGGTAATAAGACACAGCCTGGATGTCATCGTCCATTTTCTCGGGTGAGAGAAAAAAGTTAGAGGAAAAGATAGAAGTTAATCAGGGCTGCGATGGTGTCTGTAGACCTGACTCTTATATGCAAAAAGGGTTACAGGAAGTAGGGAAAGATGAAAGAAAGAGAATTCCACATCTGAGATATTCGAGGGTTGAAGGAAGCATCGTCTTCCCTGCCACACCCCAGAGCCTCTTACCGCGCCCTGATGACCTCCGTCTAATACTTCTCACTACCCCCACCATCTCCCGCCAAGCCTCTCCACATCAAGCCAGAATGTCTCCCTACAAAGACTTAGTGTCTCCCTACCAAGCCCCAACGACTCCCTATCAAGCCCCAACGACTTCCTACCAAGCTCTAATGTCTCCCCTTCAAGCCCTAGCGTCTCCACACCCAGTCCAAAAGTCTCTCCCACAAATCCTGCCTCCCCTAACCACCGCAATATCCGAACAGAAGCTAAAAAACATCGAGAAGTTTGTCGTGAAAAAAATATAAAGAATGAAAGAATCCTTAAGTTCCGAGAATGTCGTGAATGTGTGCATTTAAATGGAAATACCATACATTGTGAATAGATATTGGATAGTTGCCCAAATATGTGCACTGTCATTTCATTTATCCATTTATCTAGTTCATTATTGATATCTATTTTAAAATTTCAATGTTGTTCTCGAGCAACACAGGAAACACAACTGTGACAAGAAAAACAATGTCCACTGCTGCTGTACCACTACAGTATTTTCCTCAAAACAGAGAAGCAAATATTCGGATTGTTTTTTATCCTCGCGTTTTAACTCTTAACAAATGATCGCACGTGATACTGGGTACCTGTTGCCAGATCCTTCCTAAACTGTCCTCCTCTCTCTGGCTATAATACTGTACGAAAAATATAGTTATGAAACCAAGATAATTCACGTAAATAAGTACTGTTCATTTTGCTGTATCTCCTCAGAGCATCACGTGACAGCATAACCACAACATTGCGGTACAGTCACAACATACACGTGATGATGCTGCCAGAACATATACCATACACCTAATCCTCTACTACTACAATGGCTGATTACAGTGTTAGGCATAAAGTTATGCTATTCCACAAACTCTGCTTGTTCTATGTATTGCAGAGTCCGCTACAAAATAAATGTTGTTCCCGATGGTCATCACCTTCCACTGGGGACTACCCGGACTGTGTGTCCAGACTCATATCTGTGTCTGTCGTCCTGCGGCACAGAACACGTCCCCACGACTGTTTAGCCAGTGTGGCCCGAGTTATAAGTACGAATGAAAATATTTTGCTATGTCTGAATTATAATGGGATCCAAAAGATATTCATACATTTCTGTGTTATAAACGCCAAAATGAACAAACGCTTGAATACAGCTTAACAAATATGGCGCAGCTTAATAAATATGGTAATAAACGAAAACGAGAAGAAAATAGCACGGAAAGTTATTTCCACCACATAACGCGTGTTACAGGAAGACGGCTTTGCAGTGATTCCGAACAGAAGTGACAGCGGAGTGAGATTCATGGAAAGTGGAGGGTTTCATAGTCTGATTCGTCATGTACCTGATGCTCCAGGTATCAGTGTAGGAGTGACCAAACCATGACAGGAGGAAAAAAAAAATTGGTAGAAGGAAGGAAGGTAGGACTGCATCCCAACCACGATAACCTCCGTTATATGGTCAGCACAGCTGGAAGCATCGTAGCCAGCGAAGCCGTATCCGTCCCAAAGGAAAGTCAGTGAAGAATCTGCGCAGGGATGAGCTAAGGTCTTCCAGAGCGACAAGGGCAGCATTTAGAGTGAGGTGTGATGGAAAGCGGACGTGTGCCAATGGAAGTTACAAAGGTAGGCTGTGGATGGGGGACCGAAAAGGGACAGTAATGAAGTATTTACGGCGGAAAGATTCAGAGGTGAACAAGAGGTCTTGCGTGTTGGCAGACTGGTCGTAAGGGTCGAGAACTCGTGTTGGGTGTTTAAAAATGTGTTCCAGGTCATTAAAGTGGGAAAAAGAGAGGACCTCGGCTCCACCAGCTAGTCTCAGGTAGGGCCTACCTAATCCTTATGGCGTACAATGAAATCCCCAGCGTGGCAGGAGCTAAAGTGATCTGAGAGTTGTTCATATTTGGAGGAATAAGATGGTTGGGGTGGGGGGGTTGTACTAAACAAAGAAACAAAGCTATAGAAGACTGAGAAATTCCGAGTCAGATGGCTTCTAAGTTGGTAGACTCAACGTCCACAAGTCGAGCAAGAGGTGTTTTTATTAGGTGTTAATTTTTTTTTTTACTTATGCTATATAAAGCTTACAGTAAAGGTCTTTAAAGGAAAAGGTACAAAGTAGCATCTCTAACATAAAATCAATAATGTAAAAATTAATTTGTAACAGACAAGCTATGTCATAGCATTGTTCTTCAGGTAACAGAAGAGAAAGAATATGAGTTAAACAACTATATCATACACAAGACTTCAGGTCTATCTTGAAAAGCAACCTATTCTCGAGATTCTTGCAGTTAAACCTTGCTTGCTTTGGACATGCCCTTGAGCAGCTTCCCTTAGTGAGGCCACAGATGGCCAGTGCTCTGAAGAGAAGCTGATGCAATCGGGTGAGCCATGGTGCCTGTACAGTTTGGGTGAAGGATCTGAGGGACTGAAGCGCGGTATATAGAGGCCTCACGGCAGACAATAAAGAAAGCAAACTGCACGTGACTGATTAATTAGAATCCTGGGCGTCCTGTGTCCTCTAATTGGCTGTTTCAAACAAGGGAGTTTCTACAACGTTTGGGAAATCTAACGAAAGGTATTCACGAAAAGGCAGCACAGTAAAAGTACAATATTTTCTCATCAAATGTACTTGAACAAAAAAATGGGGTCGACTTGCAGTCAGTGGACTGAAGCAGGGCATGTGATGAGTCCGGGGCAAACCATGGAAAGGTCTGTGAGGTTTGGTTGTGGCTAGGGAGCTGTGGTTTCGGTGCGTTACACATGACAGCTAGAGAATGGATGTGAGTGCATGTGCTCTTTCTTCCTCTGTTTCCTGATGCTACCTCGCTGACGCAGGAAACGGCGATCAAGTATGAGAAAAATGAAACATGAAAAACTTTATAAAATGCTGATCCCTAAAATTTACCACAGTGCAGTTACTTCAGTTACAAGCTGATTCATAACTTTTCACCATTGGATTTTGTTCTACATTAAACAAACAGCTTCCTTAGAGCGGAAATTATGTTAGAAATTGAATTTGGATATTTGCTAGTGTGCAGAAGAAGCAGCCTTGGGTAGATGTGTTTGAGAAAGATCACTGAAAGAAAACTGTAGGTTTTCTGCAGGTGGGGAGGTTGGTTTTAGGACTGTGAATGAGCAGAAAGGAGTAAAGAGAGAAACAGACAGAGAGACAGATCTAGGAGCAGTATGTGAAGAATGAGGTGGGTCCAGGTCACTTGATGACGGCCAAGAGGGCCCTGGGAATCGTCCAGCAACTCCTCGACCGGTGGCGACCTTTCGATCCTGTGGCGATGATGCTAAGACTGTTCATCGTGTAAAAACGCAGAGAGCAAAGGCGTTTTGTTTGTTACGTGTTGTAGAGCGTTACATGCATGATGGAGAGACTGTGAGTTTGTGGAATGGATACAGCAACACACGTGTAGGTGAAGCTGAGAGAGAAAAAATAGCAAACTGGGCCGGAGGAGACGACAATATGTGTCCACATGCAGACAGACGGACTGACGCAGGGGAGACGAGATAATATATTCATAAGAAGGCAGAGAGACATACAGAAAGATGAGCAGACGAAGGGGTGGCAACACAATGCATTCACAAACAGACAACAGACAGACAAACAGACGCAGAAATGAAGATAATGTCCCGCACACACTTTTCTAGTAACGGAACTTAAGATCCAAAGAAGAAATCAATAAAAAGAAAATATAAGTAATACATGTGATACTATGTAGGGAAGGAAATGCCAGAGAAAGAAAAATAAGAATGGTGATGACACCGATGGTATGACATCTGATAGCCAAAGAAATTTGGTTGCACGTCTTGTTTCGCTAAGTGAACGTCCCTACCTCATTAACAATACGATAAAATGGCAAAGCCACTGAGCAGGACATCTTTAAGAACAGTCTCTCGATAATCCCAGAGCAAAGATAAAGTTTAGTTAAACCTCAAACCACCACACGTTCAAAACACGTATATTCTACTACAGCGAGGCTTGTATACTGCATTAGCTTACAGGGCAATGCTCTGTGCCCTTGGGAACCGTTATGCTAAGTACATGGTCACGTCTAGACAAGGCTTACAACAAACATTCAAGCAGTTGGAATGCAAATTACCCTAACATCCTCTAATTGTAATAAAATATTTTCTTTGACTTATCAAAATTCATCTAGGGACAGTCTCTCTATATCTCTGTTAACCCTATTCTTGCTTTCTTAGTGTATAGCATTTCCTTCTCTACACCATCTTACATTCATGAATCTCTTTAATGACTTGTATGTGAATGGTCCGGAGCTCATGCCACGGAGTCAAGTGTTCTGCAAGGGAGTAGCCAGAATTTGCTTTGGTGAGGAAAGGTCCCTGAGGGGCATGGTGTCTCCAAACCCTTCAAGACCAGTGTATGAACACTCTCCTCTCGCAGTCTACCTCCTGGTGGCGCTGAGTTCGCCTCAAGGTGGAGTAAAATGACCTGACCGCACCTGGACTAAATGTGCAACCTCCTAGCCAACATCTCCAAGTTTCACCCAGAGCCTGAAAGACCTGGTCTCCCTCTTGCGACATATAACCTTAAGTGAGCTGATTTTGGATCGCTAAGTGCTACCAAGATGTGGTATCAGGGTTGACGGAACTCAGGCCAGTTTAGTCTGGACTTAGATACACTGCCAACCCAGGCACTAGTTATGGTCGAGGGAGGACTGACGTATGCGCCAAGACTCCAGCTCCCTCGAGAAAAGAGAAAATAAGCGAAAACACCAAACCCTTGGTCTGTCCCTGCTGCTGTCATACCCAGACATGACCACACTGTGTCCCACGATAATCATATAAAGGTAAATGCAGTCGTCCTACCACACGCCATATACCTTAAAAAAGTTTGCACGATGTATTTATCGTTAACGGATATATTGTATAAAAATGGAAAAATAAAACGTAATTCATAAAAACACTAACGTCAGGTAAGAAAAGAACGAGAATGATTATACTTTTGATCGACGTGGAGCCTTCGTCTACGATGCCAACGTAAGGTAACGAAAGTATCAAGGAAATTATACTCTTGGTCTAAGTGGTGCCAACTTGAGGTAAAGAAAGAACCGTGATAATTATGCTTTTGGTGTAAGTGTTGCCAGTCTAGAGGCACCAAGATATTCATGATCTCGGTATAAGCAGAACCCACAATCCCCGGCAACACTTCCACATTACCCTGTGGGAATGATAGTCACAATTATCGACAACCGTGTCTCGCAGTTCCTCGCTTATTTTTACGTAACAATTTTGCCGAAGTGTCTGCAGACATATTAATTCAACATGCTTTGACGTGGTTTACTTTATACAGGACAACAATCGTATTTCATATTTTCTTGAAACACTCTCTTTTCCCCTCTCTTTTTTACTTACTTTCATTAATCTCTCTCTCTCTCTCTCTCTCTCTCTCTCTCTCTCTCTCTCTATCAAGAAAGAAAGAGGCTTATTAAATCTGCAAGAATACCATGAATTTTTTTTCTTTATGTTGAAGGCTCCAGTCACGAACAAAAGTCCACACCAAGGCCGGGCCTTAATTGACATATAGAGAGAATCGTGAAACGGAAAAAGAAAAAGTATTTACTAAATTTTGAGAAAGTGAAAAGCCTATCTTTTGAAATGTGCTAGGTCATAGTTATTGGGAGAGCCATGAGAGGGTACAGAGTTCCAAAGCTTCGACGCATGGGGAAAGAAGCAGGTATTAAAACGGCCCACCCTAGAGTTGCTGATGGCCACACTATAATCATGCAAATCTATGGTGACGAACTCTGTGAGAAGGTGGAGAAGCCATTCCCTGTAATGCCAGGAGAATTATGAAACGCGTGAAAACTTGATTTGTCGGTCCCAGATGAGCCAAGGATAGATGACTACTTTATGAGCGTAGCGGCGGCGAGAAACATTATTATTCATCAAGTACGACATGCGGTGAGCACTACGCACTAGCCCTGCCTCTTGGTAAAATCTTAGTTAGTTTCAATACTTTATTCCTTGATAAAGGAATCGGGATCCTAGTCCTGGCGCTAGGCACCCCTTGTACAATAATACCAGAAGCATCTGGCAAGTGTTTTCGTCGGGTAGCTGTGGAAGGGAAGTCCCTCCACGCAGCAGGAATCACGCGGCGCACCTCGGGAAAATCAACTTAACAGACACCAACGTCATGGCACGTGAGGCCAGAGCGTCTCTCCACCGGCGCATATTAGCGCCTGGAGAGGCGGTATGGACAGCATGGGTAAGGTTGGAGGGCGGGAAGGAGGCAAGAGGAGGTGTGGGTGTAGGAGTGGTTATCTGTGTGTATATGAGGAGTGTTGTAGGCCCAGGACTCCCGCCATTGTCAACAGAAGGGTGAGGAGCGTTGTAGGTCCTGACTGCTGCCACTGTCAGCAGAGGACGCGGTGTAATTATCGTCCAGCGGTGTTGCTGTTCCCTGTGACACATGCGGCCTTACAGGCGTTCGCTTAGTAACTAACGTGTGGACCGACACGCAAGCTGGAGTTGATGTGACGTGCCAGCTCTTATTAGGGCCACCTGACACGCTCTCTCTCTCTCTCTCTCTCTCTCTATCTCTCTCCAATGCAAACACACACACACACACACACACACACACATACACACACACACACACACAAACTATACACCCCGGTGGATAAAAGATTATCTCAGCGTAAGGGAACAAAGGCCACATGTCAGAGGAGCCTCCTCTAAAGGTGGAGTTTACCATTGCAGTTCCCCCAGCGTTCTGTTTTGGGACCGTTACTCCTCCTGATCTATAAGAATGACTTGTCTGACGGTATGGACTTCTACCTGAATATGCTTGCAGATGATGCAAAGTTCATGAGGGAAGGGGAAATCGAAAAGGATTGCACATGCTTACAAGGGGACCTAAGCAAACTCCAAAGTTGGTAGATACATGGTTGATGAATTTCAACCCAGGCGAATGTAAAGTAAAGAGGATAGGGCAAAGTGAAGGCCTCAATATGTTTATTATCTAGCAGGAAACAATCCTCAGGATTCTGTGTGTGAGAAGGACTTGGAAGTCAACATCATCCCTAACTAGTCACCAGAGTCCCACACTGGGAAAATAGTAACAGTGACAAACTCTCTGCAGGCAGATATCAGAATATCTTTCAGTTATGTTCATATCCTACAAACTTCTCAGGTTTAGTCACCGCTCCTAAGAAGCACAAAGAGCTGAAAGAGAAGGTCTACAGAAGGGCAATAGAGATGGTACCTGAATTAAGACAGCTGAGTCACGGGGAAGGATAAAGGCTTTAGATTTGCCTAACTTGGAAGCTAGAAAAGTGAAGGGTTGTTTGATCATACCCTTAAAGTCTTTAAAAGAGATCGATAACATGGACAGTGAACAGTTCTTCGAGAGAGTGTAGGGATAGAACAACCATAGGAAGTAACATCAAATTAAGCAAAAAGAATATCAAAAAATTATGTAAAGAAACAATTTCATAGTGTAAGACTGGTGGATGATTGGAATGATTGAGGACATGACTAATGTAAACAGCATACATATATTTAAATAGTTATATGACAGCATGGAATGTGACATTTTTCTAATGTTGCAATATCATGAAATGCTGAATTAATGATATCAGTTTAAACATTAACTAAACAGTGTTACATGTTCTCCTAAGGGAGTGCTGTAACCTGCTTTATATATTTAAGATCTGCTTAGACAGACTATCCCGCATTGAGTTACAGGATCTGGCCATAATCCTAATGCCTGTATGTGTGATAATCTTTAAAATCTAGCGAGATACAGAACTTCTTTATCAATTGCAGTCAATAACTTCTACAACTTACTCTTGCTCGCCGTTCCCGTATCAAAAAGACATACTAATTTCTTTTGGTTTTCAATAGCAATGGAACATATGAACGTTGTGTATCTGCAAGTTCCATGAAACCTACTAACACACTCACTATGTTCTTGTGACGCATGTAAAGTGAGACCCGCTGACCTCACTCACATCCCGTACATTTATCTTAAAGATTTCCCAGAACTTTGACAAGAACTTCATTTCGGAAAATGTGTAAGAAACACAAAGTGTTCACATGACTGAATGGTCATTTTTCGAAATGTTACGTAAATCATTTTCGGCGTACTCTTGTTATGACAATACAATTCATCCCAGAAGTACTCTTATTAAAAAAAAAAATAAAGATCATCGCAAAAAACTTTCGAATTTTAATTGTCGAGTAACTTGAGTGTTTGTCTGAATATGGCGAAAAGTTAGCTTTGCTTTGCCTGTTCTTCCTTCCATTACTTCAAAAACTGTACTTTAAATCATGATTAGTGAATCAACTGAACTTACAAGACCTGTATCGTCTTTGGTGCCATTGTCCTTAAAAGGTTGCCTCCCTGTTCTCGGGGAATCCAACGCATTTCCAAAGCCCTATCATAAGTGTTGTTTAAAACATAGCAAGTTTGGTATGTAACAAAAACAACAGAAATATGCGTGTCGTCAGGACATGAGTCCCCATGACGGATAGTGAGAATATAGTACAATGCTGTGGCAAAAAGTATGATAGTTATGATAGGATTAGCACTGTCTGGAGCCCTCACTGTCGAGGGATACTGAAACATGAACCAATGTTGCCCGAATCAATGGTTCCCAACCTGTGGTATGTACGTGTACCATTAGTGGGACATGTACCACTACTGGTACGTGAGAACCAACCACATGGTCCTAAGCTTCAGTCTGAGACTCTTTAAACTTAAGTAATACTGAAGGATTGTGAATATATATATATCTTTTTAAGTTACTTTTATTAGCTAATGTGCATTACTCCCATCTTTCTATTGTCAGTGGTTATAACGAATTCCACCACGTTAAGCTGAGATTTTTGGAGTGGTGAGAGAGTGGAGGAGAGACAGCTTAGTGGTACACCAGCGAGAAAGGTTCTGAACCATTGGTCAAGTCGTCTAACGAGTGAACCAAATGTGGTGGGTTACGTCGCTTCAACTTCATCCACCACCAACATTATCCCCAACAGTTCCTGTGCTAACTACACCACTAGCATCGCCTGAACTATATCCGACACCAGCACTATCTCCAACGTTACCCACTCTTCTCCTACTACAGCCAACACCAGCGCCACAACGCGCACCACCACATCATCTCGATGATTATCACCTTCTCTACCTACGCGATCACCGACATCTTTTGAACCATAACTATACACCACAGCATAAATCTTCAGAAGCTACTAGCAACAACCACAACCATCTCCAACACTACCACCATCTCCAACACTACCACCATCTCCAACACTACCACCACCATCCATCACCCGCTACTCAGGAACCTTCCACACGGCTGGGTTCTTTCATCAACGTTTATGGATTTTCTTTTCTTCGCCTCTAACCAGCTGGAGTCTGTCTGCTTTGTCTTCCTCTCCCTTTTCTTCACACTGACTTCCTTCTGTATCCATAGGGTTGATATAACTTTGTTCTTTCTTCCTGACATTATTTCTTCTCTCTCTCTCTCTCTCACTGACTGCCACCCTAAGTTTACAGACTCTCCTCACATTTATCATTCATGACCCCTGACCGTCTCCCCTACTGTCTGTACACAGCTGGATCTGTCTTCTCCCATCTTACCATCCGCAGAGAGACTTCCATCTTGCCCGCTCACGATCACTGGATATTCCTTCATCTTTCTCTCTTACGCTTCGAACAGACTCCTCCAGCTTGCCATCTTACATTCTGTCATCTTTCCCTGCTTCACCTGTGAAGAGTCTTTCATCTTGCCACCTCCCGCTCGGTGGAAATTCCTTCATCTTTCTTTCAAACGTTTCGTCGGGACTCTTCCATCTTGCCACACACACAGCGGTCCTCTCTTCCTTACTCCTTTGGAGAGACTCTTCCGTCACTGCACTTACGCTCCTTAGAGACTCTTCCATCTCGCCGCTCTTGCGCTCTGAAGAATCTCCTTCATCCTCTGAGTTTAAATCCCACGGAGCCTCCAGCCGAAGTGCTGTGATTCCTGCCATGAGCTGGACACGCCCCACACCGGTCGCTCGCCCGTCAAGTTTAGCCCCTGTGTTTACTGCCTGCCTTCCCGTCTCCACCCACACACCGGGATCCTGCATGAAAAACGAGAAAATGTTTGCTTATGTCGGGCTCAAAGGGAAACGTTTGGATTCCTCTTGCGATGTTTCTTGTGATGAAAGCATATATTCGTGAGAGAGAGAGAGAGAGGAGAGAGAGAGAGAGAGAGAGAGAGAGAGAGAGAGAGAGAGAGAGAGAGAGGAGAGAGAGAGAGAGAGAGAGAG
>JAYMFT010092805.1:0-13972 GCA_038088735.1 Panulirus argus | reverse complement strand
ACAAAGCTGACTGGAATAACTTACGTAACTTCCTTTCTGACTTTCCCTGGGTAAATTACTGTCTCTTATGTGGTGATACTTCTGTCGCTGCCATATGCATGACAGAGGTTATTCTTATGTGAATGGAAGCATTTCTCCCTTCTTCCTTCAAGACTACTTTTTCATCCAATCCATTGTTCAACCGTTCCTGTTCTGAGGCCATTCAGGCAAGGTATCAGGAGTATAGGGCATGGAAAACCCCTCCTACCTCTGACTCCCATTCAGCTTTTATTACTGCCTGTAATTGCTGCAAGCGAGTTATCAGTGAGTCGAAACGTTCCTTTATGCAAAGAAGTGCGATAACCTCTCCTCGTCATTCACGGATAGGTCTTTATGGTCTGTAGCTAAGGGCATTTCTAACAACTTCTGTCGCTCAACCTTTCCCTCACTTGTCCGTCCTGATGGTACTTTAGCTGTCTCTTCCGTTGACAAAGCAGCTCTCTTTGGTTCTCGTTTCTCCTCTAACTCCGCCTTGATTGACTCAAACATTCCCTCACCCCATGATGCTCCTCTTACTAATCCTATGACTCTTCTGTAATCCCTTTTCGGACTGTCCGAAAAGCTCTTCTTTCCGTGGACACAAGCAAGGCTTATGGTCCTGATAGCATCTATCCCTGTGTACTCAAGGAGTGTATCTCTGATCTTGCACCTGTCCTTGCTCGTTTATTCATTTTCTGTTAAAAACAAAAGAAATTCCTTCTCCTTGGAAACATGCTTTGATACATCCCATCCCTAAGAAGGGTAACCGTTCTGATCCCTCTAACTATCGTCCAGTTGCTTTGACATCTACCATATCCAAAGTCTTTGAATCTCTCCTCAACTCCCATATCCTCAAATACCTCGAAAATCACAATCTTCTCTTTGATCACCAGTATGGATTCCGTAAGGCGAGACCCACTGGTGATATTCTTTCCTATCTTACTAATGTCTGGTCATCATCCCTGGAAGATTTTGGGGAGTCATATGTGGTTGCCTTTGACATATCTAAGGTTTTTGACAGAGTGTGGCATCGAGGTCTCATCTCTAAACTCCCGTCTTTTGGCTTCCCTCCCTCACTTTGCTCCTTGATATCTATCTTCCTCTCCGGCCGATCTATCTCTGTGGTTTGTTGATGGATCAGCCTCCCCCCTTTTCTCCATCAACAGCGGTGTCCCTCTAGGGTCTGTACTGTCCCCTACACTTTTTCTTCTTTTCTTCAATGAGTTTCTCTCTTCCACACGTAATCCAATGCACTCATACGCTGATGACTCAACACTGAATTCATCCACATCCTTCAATTCTGCTCTCTTCTCTTACTCGATCTGCATTTCGCTTTGACACAGTTTCCACAATAACCTCAGACTTGGTCAGGATATCTTAGTGGGGGTAGGCAAAATCTAGCTACGTTTAATGCCTCCAAGACCCAATTTCTACCTATCTCTCTATCGAAGACTCCTCACAACTCTTATATCTCCTTTGATATTCTATAATTCCACCTCTTGACTCAATGAACCTACCTGGTATTACTGTAACATTTAATCTTTCTTGTAAACCCCACATTATGGGAATAGCTAAATCTGCCTTTAAGAAACTGGTTGTCCTTTTTAGATGTCGTAACTTTTTCTCTTCTGAACAGTTGCTCCGTTTATACAAGGGACTGATTCATCCTTATATGGAGTACTGCTCCCACATTTGGGGGGTTCTAGCTCTGTTTACTTACTTGACAGAGTTGAGTCGAAAGCGGTCCGACTTATAAACTATCCTAGACTAACTTCTAAACTTTACCCTCTTGCCCTACACCACAATGTTGGTTCACTTCCTTTCATCTATAGGTATTACTTTGGCTTTTGCTCCTGAGAGTTGGCTGCTTGTGTGCCCCACCACTATCTAAACCACAGAATACTCGGCAAGCTGCTGCATCACATGATTATTGTGTGGCCAGCGGCAACTTAAGGGTGTGCCGTTTTGATAACTGCTTCTTACCCAACACGTAGAAGTTTTGGAACTCTCTACCTTCTTATGTCTTTCCCAACAACTATGACCTGGCTCATTTCAAGAGATAGGTCATTTACTTTCTTAAAAATTCGCAAATACTTTCCCTATCCCTTTTCCTTCTCTCTCTATTCTCTATACATTTCAATTAAGGCCCGACCTTTATGTGGACTTTTGTCCGTGAGTGGAACCTTAAAAAAAAAAGAAAAGTTCTAAAGAATGTATGGTGTGGAAGGTAAGTTGCTAGAAGCAGTGAGTAGTTTATATCAAGGGTGTAAGGCATGTGTACCTTTAGGAAACGAGGAGAGTGGTTGGTTCCCAGTGACGGTCAGTTTGCGGCAGGGGTGTCTGATTTCCCCATGGTTGTTTAATTTGTTTATGGATGGGGAAGCTAGGGTGGTAAATGCAAGAGTTTTAGAGACCCGGACGAGTATTCAGTATGTTGGGGATGAGAGGACCTGGGAAGTGAGTCAATTGTTGCAAACTGATGATGTAGCACTGGTGGCTGATTCGAGTGAGAAACTGCAGAAGTTGTTGACTGAGTTTCGAAAAGTGTGTGAAAGAAAACTGAGAGTAAATGTGAATAAAAGCAAAGCTATTAGGTTCAGCAGGGTTGTGGGACAAGTTAGTTGGGATGAAAGTCTGACTGGAGAAAAATTGGAGGAAGTGAAGTGTTTTAAATATCTTGGAGTTGACTTGGCAGCGAATGGAACAATGGAAGCGATAGTGAGTCACAGAATGGGACAGGGAGCGACGGATCTGGGAGCGATGAAGAATGTGTGGAAAGAGAGGTTATCTCGAAAAGCAAAAATGGGAATGTTTGAAGGAATAGAAGTTCCAACATTATCATATGGTTGCGAGTCATGGGCTATACATAGGGTTGTAGGGAGGAAGGTGGATGTGCTAGAAACGAAATGTTTAAGGATAACGTGTGGTGCGAGATGGTTTGATCGAGTTAGAAATGCAATGATAGGAGAGATGTGTGGTAGTAAGAAGAGTGTGGTTGAGAGAGCAAAAGAGGGTATGTTGAAATGGTTTGGACATACGGAACGAATGAGTGAGAAAAGGTTAACAAAGAAGATATATGTTTCAGAGGTGGAGGGAACAAGGAGAAGCGGGAGACCAAATTGTTGGTGGAAGGATGGAGTGAAAGGGATTTTGAGTGGTCGGGGCCTGAACATGCAGGAGGGCGAAAGGTATGCATGGAATGGAGTGAAATGGATCGTTTTGGTATACCGGGGTTGACCTGCTGTCAGTGGACTGAACCAGGGTATGTGAAGTGTCTGGGGTAAACCATGGAAAGGTCTGTGGGGCCAGGATGTGGATAGGGAGCTGTGGTTTTAGTGCATTACACATGACAGCTAGAGACTGAGTGTGAGTGAATGTTGCCGTTTCGTCTGTCTTCTGGCACTACCTCACTGGCACAGGGGGTGGCAATGCTATTTCCTATGGGGCGGGGTGGCATCAGGAATGGATGGGGGCGAGCAAGTGTGAATATGTACATGTGTATGTTTATATGTATATGTATGTATATATGTATATGTTGGTATAAGTATGTACTGTGCATGTATGTATATATGTGCGTATGTGTGAATGGGTCTTTCTTCGTCTGTTTCCTGGCGCTACCTCGCTGACGTGAGAATTAGCTATCAATTATAATCAATAGATAAATAATAAATTTATTTATTTATTTATTATACTTAAACAGTTTCCCGCATCAGCGAGGTAGAGCCAGAAAACAGACGAAGATCCATTCACTCACACACATAATACATATATGCACAGTACATACATATACATACCAACATATGCATATATATACATACATATACATACACATTTACATATTCATACTTGCTCACCCCCATCCATTCCTGATGCCACCCCGCCCCACAGGAAATAGCATCGCCACCCCCTGCATCAGCGAGGTAGCGCCAGGAGACAGACGAAAAGGCAACATTCGCTCACACTCTGTCTCTAGCTGTCATGTGTAATGCACTGAAACCACAGCTCTCTGTCCACATCCAGGCCCCACAGACCTTTCCATGGTTTACCCAGACGTTTCACATGCCCTGGTTCAGTCCAATTACAGCACGTTGACCCCGTTATACCACATCGTTCCATTTCACTCTATTCTGTGCATGCCTCTCACCCTCCTGCATTTTCAGGCCCTGACCGCTCAAAATCCCGTTCACTCCATCCTTCCACCTCCAATTTGGTCTTCCGCTTCTCCTTGTTCCCTCCACCTCTGAAAAATATATCCTCTTTGTCAACCTTTCCTCAGCCTCCCTGTCTCCTATATATCCAGACATCACCAAAGGAAGTCAGTCAAGCTGTCAACTTGGCCTTTAGACACTAACTAGCATCTTGACATCTCCTGCCATGACACTGACTTAGAGAGCCCTTGTGCTCACCACCAACTGTCAGTAGTGGTCCTCCTGCAGACTCCAGATCTTCACCTTTCCTACCACAATCCTACACCATCTTTATCTCTATGCCCTGGCTCCAACACCTATCTCATTTAATATGCATATTACTCCAATAAAGCACTGTTATATTGCTGTTATTTGTGTTTCCATATCCTTCTCCCAGTTCCCATGAACCAAAACATTCCAACCCATGAGGACACCTGCTAAAGATATTGCTTTTATTACAGTTTACAGTCTGTAAGACTCATACCAATCTCAGATCCTTTATCTCAGAGGTCATGAAAGAAAGAAAACATATTTTGTGTGAAATAGTGAGCTAAACTTTTTCTATAGTAACTAACATGACACAAGCAAAATCATGTCCCAATCATAGTCATCTTGGATGAAAGGTAAGATAATAGGTGTAACAAAAAAGTAAAGCAGGATGGTTTAAATCAAGCTCTTTAACCTTTTAGAGATGGAAAGTTAAAGTAAGAGAAAATGACCAAAGATAGAAGAGAATTCCTCAGCTTCATTGTATTAGGAATAAAAGTGTCATAATGGTCAGTCCTTGTGTGGCTCATCTCCACACTAAACCTATGGGAAGAAAAAAGCATCCAGGCATGTGCTGCACATCCATTTCTTGAGGGCAGGGACACAGAAAGACAACTCACAAGAGCACTGGCTATAATGATACCCAAAGAACATGGAGAGGGAAGAGACTTTGCTGTGAACAGAAAGGGATGGTTAGAGAAAGGTGATCGGGGGAGAGTTGATAAGGCTTATGTTTCCACTTTGGGTGTGAGAGAGGTGGAGGAAGAGCCACCCTAGATATGCAAGTAGTGCTCCATACTTGGATGAGTGAAGCTAATGTAGATATGGAACAGTTGCTATCAAAAAAATAATTGCAGTACCCATACAACTTTCCCAGCTTTTGGGAAGAAGGCTGTGATATTCATTATAGGAAGTTTCAACTATAGAGTTATGGTATTGATTTTTCTGTGAAAACTATTTTAAGAATTAGGTAACTCATTTAGAATAATGTTATTTCAGTTCTAGGCATTTGATACACCATAGTTTTTTCATTGTTTAGATCTGTTTCTCTTCTTCATTCAGACACAACTTCAACTCTTTTCTTTCTTTCAGACCACAAAGCATATTTGTCTTTGCAAAATGTAAGCCTGACTCTGAAGGATGATGTACATGATATAGCCCTGGCATCTCTCTCTGGCTTTGTGATGAGTGCAGAGAATCGCTATGGTGTGAAATACCAGAAATTGTCAATAAAAGCAGAATCATTAAATATAGAAGCTGCAAATATGGAGCAAGAGTTGGTCTACGTTATGAAGCTGGTGGATGGTACTCCATCTGCAGGTAATACAATACTCAGTTTTCTTTTAGAGCTTGTTTCATGCTGCATAAATAATACAGTGCCATGTTATGTTCTTTGTAAATCATTGACTCATTTGTAATGTTTAAAGGTATGTCCAGCCTCAAGTACATTGAGTATTCTTGAACTGTTTTCATTCTGAAATGCCTAAAAAGATAAATGAAACTTGGCTAAAGTCTTTGAAAAACTCAGGAAGCCTTTGCTTTCCTCTCTTGTTTACATACCCCCCCCCCACCTCCCAGTAGCTGTCACTGGGATTAGAGCTGATATTACCTATCATCATCACACCAACATGATATACATTATATACATAATCAAAACTGTAAGTGCCATTTTCAGAGGGCATGTTGTCATCAGAACATATTTTCCATATGATGAACTTTGTAATCAACATGATTTTTACCTTGCTAACCATTCCTTTCTTTCCAAGTGCCAGAGACCTTATGGAACAAATTTAAGATTTTCAGTAATTGATTCTTACATACTTTAAATGTAGAACATTCATAAAATATCCAACCTTTGAAGAGTTGTTTATTGATGAAATTTAAGAATGGAAAAATCTTGCTTGTAAAAATCAGAGAAATGTGTTATTTACAGATGACAAAAATATGTCACAATTAGTACAAAGCTTATGGAAATTTCAGCAAAATGAAATTGGGTAGAGAAATTAAACACACTATAATTTTAAGAAATTATTTGGTCTCTACTTATCTGGCAAAAGAGCAAGAAATTTGGATAAAGAAGATAAAGAACAAGAAATCTTGGCAACACTTCACTCCAAAATTGATAACCCATATTTTGGTGTAGTAGATGGTACCTGCTGCTGCTGCTACTATTCTGTGCTAGTAGCAGTAAGTAGAAGGCTCCCGCTAACCAGGTAAGTACCACTGCTTTTGTTTGAGGAAGGATAGTGGCAGGGCATAGTGAACCAACACTGTGGCACTTGGAATGAACCAATTTTCAGGCCAAGATTGCTGTTGTTTTTTCCTTACCTCATCCACATTTGGGTTGCTGGCATTCAACTCAACTCCACACCTGCTTTTTCTCATACACAACACATAACACATATCTTTCCTTCTTTTTCTATTTCTTCTTACCTTCAATATTCAATATATGACAGTACAGCCATCTAATGATTCTCTGGCACTGATTTGGAATAGCACCACCATTTGAGAAGGATTGAGAGGATCTCAGGGCCCATTTGACTGCCATCATGAGATAGGGATCTGCCTTGGTTCCATAATGTCAGCTCCTAGACCTGGTTCTTTTTCTCTCCATTTTTGCAACATTTGTTGTCTTACTTCTAACTTTCCTTTTGTTGAACACCACCTATTTATGACCTTCTCTGATCATTTTCTCTTAGAATTCCAATTGTCCAAGGTCTCTTCTCCAATGCACTATCAATCTCCAACTAGAATCTCTATCATTATTTCTGCTCCAAAGGGGGAGTTTGTTCCCTGTGTAGTACAAACATACCTATTGCATTTCTCATGGATCAAAATCTCCATACTCTCTATTATCTTGCTTTTACCTATCTGTTTTTTTACACCCTATCTCTCAATTCATTTAACAAAGATGATCCTGATGTAGCCAAGATCTTTTTTCTTTCTCCCCTTAATGATCCTGAACAATTTATTGGGAAAAAAAATCCCAAACTTGGTATCATTTCTGAATATCGCTCTTCCTTCACTAATTGCAGGAAACTTAGCAAGAAACATGGTGGAAAAGATGTCAAGAAATACTTAAATGCGTATTGCCATAACCAAAATGAGTAGAGAGGAGACATAGGTTAAAGGGGAAGAATGGTTTGGAAATGTCTTAGGAATCAAGTCAGGGATTGGTGAGAAGACAAGAACCAAGGAGAGAGTGGCACTACTCCAGAAGCAGTAGTTGTGGGAGTGTGTGATAGAGTGTAAGGAAGTAAATTCAAGATTGAAGTGGGTGAAAACAAAAGTAGATGGCAAGAGATGGGTAATTATTAGTGCTTATGCACCTGGCCATGAAAAGAAAGGTCATAACAGGCAA
Source organism: Panulirus argus (assembly GCA_038088735.1). Taxonomy (NCBI): domain Eukaryota; kingdom Metazoa; phylum Arthropoda; class Malacostraca; order Decapoda; family Palinuridae; genus Panulirus; species Panulirus argus. Next base: position 6,139 of record JAYMFT010092805.1, on the reverse strand, counting down.
GTATTTTGAGAGCAGCTGAGTAAGTATACCAGCATTTTGATGTAAGAATTCGGTTATTAGTGAAAGGGTAATTTGAATGTAAAGGTGAGTAATTTGGCACTTGAGATTATATATATAGGGGCCATCCTACACTCTCCATGTCAGGATTGCTGGTCTTACTTCCTGTCTTATCAAAACGGGACTACCGGGCTAGTCCTACCATCTTCTTACAAGCACCACACATCTACTCAAATATCACTTATTTTCTTCACATAAGTTATCTCGCCATCTCTTGTCTGCAAAATCGTTTTTCAATGTAGTCATGGTAGAGTCTAGTGAACTTTTGGCCCCTTAGTTCCCGGCATCATGGGGTGCAAAGAATCTCTGAGTTTCTGCCTGATTGTACTGCCAATCCGAGGGAAAGTGGGAGGGGGGTTATATAGTAGTAGTACCGGTCTCTCCCAAGACCTTTTCTTCTTTGATAGGCTTGCCTCTTTTTCTTTTCACTATACCAACAGCCTGGTCTTTATAGTAAACTCTCTTCTGTTGAACTCCATCTGTCTAGTACCTCTCCTAATATCTTACTTCTCTCAGAGAACCCATTGTCCAATAACAGTCGCATCAGCGCCTCTCTCATATCTAACTATAAACTCCACACATGATTCAATCTAAGAGATGGTGTCTGTGCTTATTCTAACATCAAAGCACTTGTGGCACGCCTTGAGGACACAGAGTCCCCAAACTTTGATATTATCTGGAATAAGATCTGTTTCCCAGCTACCACTCTTTTCCTTTGTTGCGTCTACTGCTCTCATAAATCTAAACAATTTACAACTTTCTTCTGTTATCTAAACTCCTGCCATTAATCCATGACATTCTTCTCACCCGCAAGTAGAGATCCTTTACCTTGGAGATTTTAACGTTCACCATATTTTTTCCCTAATAGGACGATTAGAAGAGAGAGATAAGAGGTGGGACAGGGGAAGAGATAGTTTGTAATGGAAGAGAAAACTGAAGTGTATACTAGTATATGGTGTAAGCTTTTTGATGCGTGTAGGTTATTATATGGAAGCGTGATTTTTTGTTCCTTGTTCATATACCCACGGCAGACTTGGGGCGTGTATGTATTTGTGTTGTATCTTTGGTTTTTGGAGATTCACTAAGCAAAGGTAAACGTTGTTCATTGTGTACATCGCTGGATGACTTGAGCTTCCATGAGTGTTTTGAGGCTTCGAGGGAACCAAGGGTGTTCCATGTTTGTACTGTTGTCGAGTTCTCGGATTGGTCTGTAGTTTGTATCATCGTTGTCTTCAAGTCTCTGCCATAATTTTTTGGCTGTTTCCCTTAGGTATGAACCGACTGGTTTCATCATAAATTTTCTTGCTCTTCTACGGTGTTTTCAGTGTAGGGATACTTTTGATATGTGACGAATCGTAGCTTCAGCATGCGTGATATGGGACCGAGGAACGTTGGTATGGATGAGGAAGTTAAGACGGGTCTTATCATAGCCTTAACTGTGTCAGAATCTATACAGACTGGTGAAGGCAGCTTTCCTTGTGTGAATATCTTATTGTAATGATCTCTTACCATACACCTTGGTGTGATTGTGTGGTCCAGGATTCTGCGGCTCTTCTCATGCGCTGTCGTGCTGCCTTCCATAATTATGTCGTTGGGTTTCGTTCTTCCTGGAGCTACTATAGTAAATTTGTTGATGTTTCTTTTTATCTTCCAGTCACTTTCGAATTTGTTTAGTCTGGTTGCCTCTGTGCTGAACGAGAATGTTCTGAAATGAGTTGTTTGATACTACTGTTTGAGTGACGTCATCAGCATGGAAGATTTCCATGCTCATGGCACCAGCTGACGGGGGAATGTCAGCTGTGTAATTTATGGTCAGTTATGGTGATAGGAAGTTGCCCCGAAGGACCCCGTTTGATTAAGGAAATTTCGGTGACGTTGCAGAGTCGATGACGATGTCTGCGGTTGGTTGCTCTAGAAAGTTACACAGTATCCTTTCTGTGATCTCAGGCATGCCTTACTGAATTAATGTATATTGTAGGCTGATTGTCCACACTTTGTCAACGGATTTGCTTATGTCTCTGTATAATTGGACAATTCATTACTTGTCCTCTAGAGAAAGCTATTTTTCTCTGCCCAATCGCGATTACTGGAGTATTGTTTTTGCCTCTTCGGAAGCCGTACTGACTAGGGTTATAGAGGTTATTGTTTTCAAGGTGTCGTCTTAACTTTAGGTTCACAATTCTTCCAAAATGTTTCCCCGGGACTTCTATTAAGGAAGTGGGGTGGTAGTTCTCTGGGTCTGTCTCTAGCATACCTGGTTTTGGTATCATTGTTACTCTGGCCTCTTTGAACTTTCGGGGAAATTGTCCTGGGCTTAGCATAGCACAGTAGATATCGAGAAGGTACTGAAATCCTTATGGGGTTAGCATATTGATTTGTCTCTTATCTATCTTACTTTTTCTGAGGCTGAGATCTTGATTTTATGGATAGCTGTAAAAAGTTCCGGCAAGTCGATTGCCACTGAGAGGCAGTTGTTAAGGAACAGTCGGGCTGAGTCTACGTGTAGGATGGTTCTTTCTCTGGTCCTTGTCAGCCAGTCATTTATTTCTTTTCGTAATCCCTGTTATAGTTCCTGTTTTCTTCAAGCGTAATTTTGAACACTGTTTTCCATGTTTCTACGAATTCTGTTGCCACACCGTCATCATCAAAAAATTGCTATTGATAATACCTCTGGGATTCCCTTGTAAGAGTCTGACTTCCTCGCCAGAATATTTCTGATCTGGGGAGTTGATCGCGTTTTCCCATCGCTGGTTATGTTGTTCTCTTGCTTTTCCCATTAATGTGTGCTGGAGGTCTTTATACTGTTGGTAGAGAGCATTTGTCCAGCCGTAAGTCTAGAATATTTGTGAATGGGTATTTGTTTTCTACCATTTCTAGAGTGGGCGGAGGTATGATGACGTCTTGTATCTGTTGATGGTCATTGTAGTTGACTGCTTTTTCGATGGTTTCACACCACCTGTCTAGAGGCTTGTCTAATTCATCAGTTTGCTTCCCTTCGAGGTCGGTACTGGCAAGATGTTTGTTGACCGTTTCTGGGTAACCAGCACATTGTGCAACAGGAACTGAGTGTTTGATAGAGCAGCTATCTTGAGAATATAGTCACTTGTTTGTCAGGTCACCTTGTCTAATGTGGATATTGTGGGAGGTTTTGCCATTCCCAAGAATTATTTCTAGTGTGGTCAAGGCTGAGTGACCTATTTAGTCTGGGTAGTTTGGCCTCAGGTGTTGAACGGCGAAACATTTAGTTAGTTGTGCTACATTTCTGTCAGTGGTATTTGTGGCAGAATGTCCAAAGTTCGTATGTTTAGCGTTAACATCACCGATGATATTGGCTGTTTCTGGTATCTTAAGGATCTTGTAGTAATCTGGTAACATAAGACATCCCTCCTTGGGAGGAATAAAGGTTGCAGCAACATAAGCTGGTCCCACTGATGTCGTTGATTTTGCTGATAAGGTGGAAAATTTTGTATTGCAAACCTTTCCTGACGGCAATGGCCACACCCGCGTGTAACAGATCGTAATGGTTCGGTTAGTAGACTACATATCCCGGGATTTTGATTGGTGTGTTGTTTGTTACAACATCAGAACAATGTCTGGTTTTTCCATCATTAATGCGCTGATAAGAATTGTTCATTATATTACATAATTTTCATTACTAAGGAGTGTTGGGTAAAAAAGATTTTTGCTTATTCTTCCTCGTCTGATTCTTGCTGAATTGTGGGTAAAACTGCGTTACTGGAGAGAGGTCGGATGGTTGATTCCTGATCTGTAATTGTACGATTCAGTGTTTGTGTATCGTCTCATGAAGGGCCATGGGTTTCCTGAGAGGCGGGTGGATATGTGGTTGGCTGAATGAGTACCCGTGTGAAGGGGAATCTGGGGTTATTTATGAGTGTTTGGACAACTTCGGAGGGGAGATGGAAGGGATCAGTTTCACGGCTGGGAGACTGTGGGTTATTCTCCGCGTCTGGGCCTCAATCGTTAGGGTCGGTGCCAGATGTCTCTGGGTTTTAGACTGGGACATCTACTTGATCTGTTTCGTTCAAAACAGTCTTTAAGTTCTTTCCGAATGGAGTTAGACTCTTGTCCACCGAAAGTTTGATGATGCTTTGTGGGAAGTCTTGGGAGTTATATAGTTGTTTTTGCTCCTTTTGGTATGGTCTAGGGGTCGTCTCTTCCATTAAGACACATGCCATTGAGTTAACCATCTTTAGGGGTTCTCTCACAGAAGTATATTTTCCGGCCTGGTGTGTTTTATGACGTGTGAGAAAGAGATGCCTGGCCGGATTTTGTTTCGGTTCAGTCGACCCCGTGTTTCCTCTATTGCCTTTTTCCTTAGTTCACATTTCATTGCTTTGGCTGGGTGATCGTTTTTGCATTGAAGATATTTTTGGTAATTTGCTTGACATTCTTGCCATGTGTGGTTCTTTTCAGAGCAAAATGAGCAGATCTTATAATCAGAAGGTTTGTCATACCCCTGTGTGGTGTGCGCATCAACTGCTTAACATTTATTTATAATAAGTGAGCAGGGAGACAAGTTACTACGGTTCAACTTGATGGCCGAGGATGCGTAATAATCATAGTTCAGTCCATCCTAGAAGGTTAGATTAGCCATATCTACCGAGTCAAACTGGATATTGTATGTGTTTCATCTCGAAAATTCATTACACTGGAGACTTTTGTCCAGGTCTGATTTCTTTCTGTATCATTTTTAGTATGTTCCAGGTCATACTCCTGTAGGGATGTAATGTTCCAGGTCATAGTCCTGTAGGGATTTGATGTTTTAGGTCATAATCTTGTAGAGACCTGATGTTCCAGGTCATAGTTCTGTAGGGATCTGATGTTCCAGGTCATATTCCTGTAGAGATCTGATGTTCAAGGTCCTAGTCCAGTAGGGACCTGATGTTCCAAGTCTTATTCCGGTAGGGATCTGATATTCTAGGTCATAGTCCTGCAGGGATCAGATGTTCCAGGTCATAGTGCTGTAGGGACCTGATGTTTCAGGTCATAGTCCTGTAGGGACCTGATGTTTCAGGTCATAGTCCTGTAGGGACCTGATGTTCCAAGTCATAGTTCTGTAGGGATCTGATGTTCCAGGTCATATTCCTGTAGGGATCTGATGTTCAAGGTCCTAGTCCAGTAGAGACCTGATGTTTCAGGTCTTATTCCTGTAGGGATCTGATATTCTAGGTCATAATCCTGCAGGGATCAGATGTTCCAGGTCATAGTGCTGTAGGGACCTGATGTTCCAGGTCATAGTCTTGTAGGGATCTAATGTTCCAGGTTCTAGTCCTGTAGGGACTTGATGTTCCAGGTCATAGTCCCTTAGGGACCTGATATTCCAGGTCATAATCCTGTAGGGATCTGATGTTCCAGGTCATAGTCCAGTAGTGACCTGATGTTTCAGGTCAAAGTCCTGTGGGGATATGATGTTCCAGGTCCTAGTCTTGTAGGGACCTGACGTTCCAGGTCATAGTCCTATAGGGATCTGATGTTCTAGGTCATAGTCCTGCAGGGACCTGATGTTCCAAGTCATAGTCCTGTAGGGACCTGATATTTCAGGTCATAGTCTTGTAGGGATCTGATGTCCCAGGTCATACTCCAGTAGAGACCTGATGTTTCAGGTCATAGTCCTGTAGGGACCTGATGTTTCAAGTCATAGTCCTGTAGGGATCTGATGTTCTAGATCATAGTCCTGCAGGGACCTGATGTTCCAAGTCATAATCCTGTAGGGACCTGGTGTTTCAGGTCATAATCCCGTAGGGATATGATGTTCCAGGTCATACTCCAGTAGGGACCTAATGTTCCAGGTCATATTCCTGTAGGGACCTGATGTTTCAGGTCATAGTCCTGTAGGGACCTGATGTTCCAGGTCATAGTCCTGTAAGGACCTGATGTTTCAGGTCATAGTCTTGTAGGGATCTAATGTTCCAGGTTCTACTCCTGTAGGGACCTGATGTTCCAGGTCATATTCCTGTAAAGATCTGATGTTCCAGGTCATAGTCCTGTAGGGACCTGATGTTTCAGGTCATAGTCCTGTAGGGACCTGATGTTTCAGGTCATAGTCCTGTAGGGACCTGAT
>JAYMFT010092794.1:0-13972 GCA_038088735.1 Panulirus argus | reverse complement strand
AGACAGAGACAGACAGAGAGAGAGAGAGAGAGAGAGAGAGAGAGAGAGAGAGAGAGAGACTAGTCTGCAGTCGCGCGAATCTTCCCGTTCTCACTTTCTTAAGGGGACAAGCATGACACTGGCCCCCCCGTCCACGTCCATGGCACTTTACCACCTTTCCTCCATCGACATCTTGGGGAACACTTCCAGGGGCATGTAAGACGTTATCCCCAACAACTTCTTCAGCACACGAGGAGAAACTTCACGGGGACAGTGAGCCATATATAGGTCAGGGTCCTTAGCAATCTGTTTGTCTTTCTTTTTTCAGATATTTCAGTGTGTGTGTGTGTGTGTGTGTGTGTGTGTGTCATTACCCATTTGTAATATTACTACCTGTACTGTATGGGAAGTGGTCCTTACGCCTGTGAGGCCCTGTCTCTTGAACTTTGTTCTACGCCCGCGAGGCCCTGCCTCTTGTACTTTCTCTCATTCTTAAACATTTGTATGCTGTCCACATTCGTTCTCATTATCTCAGTATATACCATTCATCCACCACTTCTTGCGTACCGTAAAAGTAATTCTTCTTCACGTCTTTTCTAACAGGTTTGATTTCCTGCTGTTGCCTCTGCCTCCTCCGCCAGTCCACCTGTGGTCGGGCAGTCTCCTCCACCAGTCCACCTGTGGTGTGGCAGCCTCCTCCACCAATCCACCTGTGGTGCAGAAGCCTCCTCCACCAGTCCACCTGTGGTGGAGCAGCCTCCTCCACCAGTCCACCTGTGGTGTGGCAGCCTCCTCCACCAGTTCACCTGTGGTGGGGCAGCCTCCTCCACCAGTCCACCTGTGGTGAGGTAGCCTCCTCCACCAGTTCACCTGTGGTGGGGCAGCCTCCTCCACCAGTCCACCTGTGGTGAGGTAGCCTCCTCTACCAGTCCACCTGTGGTGGGGCAGCCTCCTCCATCCGTCCACCTGTGGTGGGCCAGCCTCCCACACCAGTCCACATAAGGTGGGACATCTTCCTCCACCAGTCCACTTGCGGTGAGGCAGCCTCTTCCACCAGTCCACCTGTGGTGGGGCAGCCTCCTCCACCAGTCCACCTGTGGTGGGGCAGCCTCCTCCATCCGTCCACCTGTGGTGAGGCAGCCTCCTCCACCCGTCCTACTGTGGCGGAACAACCTCCCACACCAATCCATCTGTGGTGGGGCAGCCTCCTCCCACATCAGTCCACCTCCGACGGGGGCAGCCTCCTCCACCAGTCCACCATTGCGTCGCCACATTACTCACTCTGGCGCCTTCCTCAGAACACCTCCTCCCCCTCCGCGCCCCTCATACCCCATCCCATACACTACGTAATTTACCCCACCATTATTCCCAGACAGATAAAAAATGACCCGCCCTCTTGGGCCGAGAACCAAATGCCCCATCTCCTCCAGACGTTACGAGCATCTGTGTGATGTCCTGTGTCGGGTATAGGGAAGAAATACACCCGTGATGTCATTTCCCTCTGGGTCAGAACTTAATAAGGCAGAGACGATAACGCTGCGTAAGACTGCTGGTACTCCTGTTGTAATTAAATAACAACAGCAACGTAATTAACCAATAAAAATAACACTTGCAGATACACACATATCCGCATTTATGAACAAACTAACTACATAATGACTGTCCAGAGGAGGGCAACACAGACGGTCTTTGCTGAAATAAGAGAATCGAGTTAGTACAGTAAAAGGCCAGAGGCCATAAATTTGTGTCTACCACAGAAAAAAAAGAAGAGTAAGGAGAGACTCGATCACAACCCTCCAGTTTCCCAACCAGTACGTTGATGTTATCAGTAAAAATATAACAAAAGAGACATTGAAAAGGTATTACGGAAACAAAATCGTCAGGAAAGAATAGTGTAAAGGATTTTGAGAATAAGCTATGACGCTATGAAAACTGACGTAATAAAGAAAAGTTTAAAAAGCTTTATGATAAATAAAAAAAAATCAAGAGATGGAGGCCCCACGAGTGTAAAACTCCAACTCCCTCCTGTACCGTTCAAATAGCTTAAAAATATATATGTGTACCATATTTAAGTACGCGCACACAGAAACAACCAGAGGCGCAAACTAAAAAATCTTTCCAAATGGGTAAAGGAAGTACGTCCAGACATACCACAAGTCACGCTGAAAATACTTGGTCACCTGCAAACAAACGCTCAGGTTAAACAGAGGTGATGAACGCACTGAGGCAGGGGTAACCATGGGTCTGGAGCAGCATCATCATCAGTGTTGGGTCACTTGGTTCTTGGCGGAGGAACACAGAGCAGCACAAAGGAAAAGGCCACCATGGCCGGCTGGACCTCGACCAGAGACCACGGACAAGGGTCCAGCAGGGAGAAATCATGGCCCTCAGGAACACGGCCGAAGATACACGGACCAGGGTCCGGCTGGGTCATATGTCAGAGTAATGCCCCGGGACTCCCTCCTCTATAAACACAGCTGAACGTATCACAAAAGCGTAGTCTCCCGCTCCGGGGTTCATGTCTGGTGCACTCTTTAAGAGTGTCTCCCGCCGACCGCTCTTGTGGCGGGAAAAAAGAGAAAAAGGAGGAGAAAGAAGATACTGTCCAGTACCGTAACTTCACATTAAAGGCAGCAACGTGCAGTGCGTGTGTGACCTGGGCATTAACGCTGACCTCCTGATTCAACAGCGAGATTGACAAAAGTATTGCGACTCTGCAGTACGAAAGAAGATTTAGAATTACTATAACCATTTGAAAACCTAGCCTCAGCTGGAGCCACTGTTGTCGTCAGTATCTGCCCACTTCAGGAACTGGACAGAGTAATCTCGTTCCCCGAACGTTAACCTGGATGGATACAAGAGCTTTGCCGAGTCGAAGACTCCGCCAGCGAAGACGCCGGAGACAATGACAGCTTCTCTTCTCTTCCTCTCCGACGACATCGACCAAACCTGATAGCCAAGCGAGTGGTGCAGGGCTGAACACTCCTGAGGCACGAATGGTGTAATCAGTGACCGATACCCGTCCAGACATTATACTCCTAAATTTAAGAACCATGGGAAAGTGCAGTACAGCTGTCTCGGTTTGAGGGGGAGAAAAGCAGCGACAGTATGTGCGGTCTTAAAAGAGATATCTTAAAACACCTGAAGGTGTCCAACGTTTTTCAGCTGCTGCTTATACCTCGGCGGCATTTATGGCCCTGGCAGTCAGTAGGTCTTAAACCAACCAAACAACCTGAAGCACAGAAATATCACCGAGGCCCTTGAGATTTTCCCTCCTACAGCAGTGTCCAAATAACCATCATATTCCTCTGTAACGCAGTAGGATCAGTCAGTCGAGATAACTCCTACCATACGTCATAAGATACGTCTAACCACTTCATCCTCAGTAACGTCTTGTCTCAGATGATGGACAAGTACGCTAACCTCGCTGGTGTCAACAGTTCCCTCATGTAACTAGTTATATGTACTTCCACCACTGTGACCCAGCTATGCCTGGACTCCTTTAGTACACACTCCGTATCCGTGTCACCGTCCACAGTACGGGCAAGACGCCACAATGAACGCAATAATCACACCCGCTAAACACAGTTGGACCCTACGGCGCCTCTGGCTGAAACCTCTTAGGAACGCCGGTACGACTCTTTGAGTACAAAGGCCTGATCGTTTACCTAACCCAACCCTTAAGGGGAAGTATGTTAATCACAGGAGGCTATCAAAATAGCTGTTTCCTATTAGTGTTATGGGTGTCTGAACCTTTACAAGAGATGAGAGATCAACTGTGTGAGTTAATGCCTCTCACAAATGAGTGGACTTTACGTTCGAGAAGTAATTATGAATGTCAAGATAAAGCCGTGGGAATACGCCTCAGGCACTTCCTCCACTCGTACTTTAATTTCTTAATGTCATCGCTGGGATCACATAGTTCCCAGCCACGGAGTTGGACGGTGAACATCAGACACAGAAAGTCTAGAGCAAGTGTCAGGAATCAGGATGGCCAGATTTATTGAGAATAACACTGGACCTTAAACACATGTTCTTTATAGTGTCCAAAAAATTCTCAAATTCACACTTTGGTTCACGGAAGACGGCCTACATGTTTGCCAGAGTTCCTCACGCAATAAAACCTCGTCCTGCTAATTCTATCCTTCGATGTTTCAACAACAGACAAGGACAATTACTATCACTACAACAGACGAGGCAAAAACCATCACTTCAACAGACGAGGCAAAAACCATCACTGCAATACACGAGACAAAAACCATCACTGCAACAGACTAGGGAAAGACCATCACTGCAACAGACGGGGAAAAAAATCAACAGAAGAGGCAAGAATCGACAATTTCAACAGAAGAGGCAGAGAGACATCTCGAACACACTGGCGCTGTAACCAGAGGTGTACGCGACATTCCATCTTTCTCAAATGTCTATCATCTTCGAGGCGGGAGCCTGGGAGTCACCACCAGCAATCATCACCACGGCCGGTATTACCGACACATGACCAATCTGCATGACGACCAGATTTGCGCGACCTCAGCTCTAATCACAGTTCAAAGGTAAACGAAAAAGTGAATAGGATCAAGAAGAGCCATAATCCTAGTCAGAAACATTCAGATACTCACGTCAATTCATCTCACAGATCCTTCACCAGGCCAATGGAACACAAAAAAAGTGATGATACGAAACAAACCGGCCCTGAAGAACCCTACTTGCATGTTACTGTCCTCACTATGTCCAGCGATACATACGACTACCCCTATTGTCCATCTACAACTCCTTTAAAGGCGAATACTGTTCCTCTCGATGCGTTTTCTCTAATGCCACTGACAGACTTAGTTCCCACGTCTTTTCGAGAAACATCGTCCGGGAGACGATACCCATTAAAAATATACATCGTGTCTCAAATACCCGGATTCAGAGGAAGGATTCGCTGTATACCTTCAGTTCAACAAACGTTCCCATTGCCTGGCATGAACGAAACTGCATGAGACACCCAGTATAACAAACACATTCGTTCCCCGGGGGACCCGACCACAGGGAAGCGTCAGGAGTGTAACATAAGCAGGAGCCACGTGGGTCGATCCCACACACTTGGTGTGTCCCGGTGAGGTGAATGCTGGATCCCAAGATCACAATCTTCAAGCATGGCTCTCAGCCAGCAACAAGCGCACATCTCGTATCTCTAAAGGAGTTAGTTCAGGAGCGTAGACACGCTTTGAAATTCAAGGCGAACGTCAAGCTCATCCGAGGAAGAGCATGGCAAAGATACAACACACAGAAGGTATGATATTACAAGCTCATAGGTCGGTGGGCTTAGTTCTCTTTAACCGCCAGTGGTGTTGGGTGTAAGGCAGCTTGCCCAGGGTCAGCTCTGTGTTCATCACGGTCTAAATTCCTTCAGCAGCGACGATGAGAGGATTTTCCGGAGTCACCCTCGATACGAAGTGTTCCAGTCTTCAAGAGACACCATAGGGGATTTAAGAAATAACTCACGCACAAACAAACAATCGACTGATCTATCTATCTATCTGTCAAAAGACCCGACTGGGAGTAGACCTGGGAACGGACCTGGGTTGTTTCACGTAACTTGATAAGTGTTGGCGGAAGTCGTCCCGGTCAACATCACACGCATTCAGAAGAATGAGGTACGTATGCCTTCAGCGCCCGGCGGAGGCCAGAGTGAGGTCCACTCATCGAGTGTTGAAGCGAAATTGTCAACCAACTAGTGAGAGGCGGGACAACTATCTGGGCCATCCAGTCGTCTTGGCCGCTTCCCACACTCGTACTTTCCCCCACCTATTATCACTTCACCAACTGCTGGCTTAAAATATTGTACCACCTGCAGCACCAGCCAGCCAGCCTATAGTCCCACAAGCATCTCTTGCCTCCCCCTCTCGTAAAAAGGTTAGAGCATATAGCTGTTGCTGATCCCAGTCCACAACAATATGGGCAAATGTCAGCAGGTAAAGAATGATGCACTTTGCCAACATCCGTTCGACTGCTAGTATCATATCTCTGCTTGCTCTAGCGCCTGAGAGAAGACAAGAAAGTCTTAAGAAAATACAAAATAAAGCCACGAGAATCAAACTTTCCTCTCCCTGAACAACAGAGATTCTAAACATGAGGAAAGAACTTGGTCTTCCTGGTACCTCAATGGGATCCAAATGCTTAGGCAAACAGAGAGTAATCCATGCACAAAAGCCTTCCAGACTTTCAACTCCGATGGGAGACATCCGTCTTGGTAAGTTACCACAACTGGTGTTGGGCTCAGAATATTGGGCAGTCATGAACTCCACCTTGTGAGAAAGATGGTGCACTACACTCTGCCACATGGGAAATTAACCCCTTTGACATCACTGCTGTTCCCTCCTTTCACCCAAAGTCTTTGTTCTCTGATCACAGTCTGAACTGAAACAGAGTCAGATATGAACGCCCTTTCTCACACTGGCACCATCACCACTGAACATATTCTCTTGCAAATCATATACAGAGACGGGTGTCTACGACAAACCACAGTGGCTGCCGGCAGTGTTGCCTGTTGCTGTACCACACGCTGATGGTTCCTCTCTACAACAGAGTCAGGATCAATAACTGGACGTTCACACTCCAAACAGAACTGTCTGCTGTTCTCACTGACATAAATTTTGCTTATATTTCCAAGAAAGATACTTCATTTAACTCTTTCCCCACTAACTGCACCACACTCCCTTCAGCATGACTAATATGCTTGTGTCTGGAGCACGACACAGGTAAAATAATATTATCCATGGCTGGGTTGGGGTACAAGCGCCTCGCTGGATTCCCTCACACACCGGGTTCAGAATGTATGATAAGACTAGACTGACGAATTAGCAAGAACTTCTCCTCCGAAGGATGTAACTGATTATTATAACACGGGTGTGCCTGAGAGAAAGCACAAAAACAATTATTCTGATAGATCTTGGAACACAGAATCTTCTGGACTCGAGACGAAGTGAAACCAACACATCAAGGAAGAACCAATTACACATATGACTCCACAAACAGGATCAGCAGCAGACACCTGCTAAAATTCGGGCTGGATTACAGATACCCGCGGGAGTTCGCCCCTCCACTAGATACCGAACAGACCAGAGGTAAACATTTTTGCATGGAAGACTCCTCTCGAACCCTGCAAGACAATGTACGTGACTGGTGGTAAACTCAAGTGAACCCAGAGGTGTTTCCTCCCGAACAATTAAAAGATACGCGAAGGAATGTCATCCATAACAATGTTCTACATAGACATATCTGAAAGTGTGATACCCTCACTGCGCACAAAGCTCACGTAAATTACTTGATAAATAATGCAATTACTGTTGTCCCCAGCCTTTATAAACAAGACACGTCCTACGTAACTTGTTGTGTAACTTAATCGTTGTAGCTTATATCACCTAATCATCTGCAGGGAGGGGACGGGGGAGTCGTCCACCAGACCTTGGATCTTTAGCGTGTACTCCGGATCCTCTCTTCTGCGTCAGTGTCCACAGAATGGGCAAGAAGAAAGCACGACAGACTCGAACACTACAGCAGCAGAAATCAGAACCAATACCTGGTGAAGTCTACTGGGGGGGGGTCTTCTTTCCCCCCTCCACCCAGCCAATCTTAGAAACCGTCGCAAAACTTCTGCTTCGTGACCGTGCTGAAGTCTGTAAGAAAATATTCATCCCGTAAAAGACATAATTTTTCACGTCTTTTGTGTTTCGCAGTTTCAGCATATATCGTTTGGAGTGCGCCAGCTGAGACGGCACGGGCAACTGAATTCCCGAACGATAGTTCTCTCATATGTGACACACGCACACACATACTGTATATATACACCAGTCTGCCACATACCCATTTATCTACCAGCCTCGTGGGGAAGATGAACATCTGGACTGACTGTGAGCAGACGACCGCAGCTTAGAATCGAACCCGGGCGGGTCCTTCGATCAATTGACAGTCAGCAGCACTAACCACTCCATCTTGGAATCCCATGGTCAAAGCTTGTCCTGCTGATAAATACTCGCGTGATCAGATATTCAGACCTGTATATATTCTCCCTCAAGGCCAACACTGCCACCAACATATCAAACACGTTCGTCTGACGTCCAGACAGTCACACAGTTCATGAGGTTCCTGCAGGAGGTACTTACGAGCCTGTGCACGCTCGGGGCACCCCCTCGCCTCCCCCACAAAAGCAAACCAACTTTCTCCACACGGGCAGCAGACGCGTCTACATCTCCCCTACACATCTACAGCCCATCACACATACATCTAAAAATGAATATATTACTCAAGACATATCATCAGGGGTCGATAATATATGGTTCCTCACCCCCACAAGTACCCCGCAACCACATCCCTTAACGCCCGGAGCGCTCGCCCTACCACGACCACCACCAACCACCACTATCATGGCCTCCGTTAACAATATTCATAATTTGATCTCGTTACGCTTGCAGATTAGCCGGGGCGCGGCAAAGAGGGAGAGCCTGTGATTGGTTAATGGATTAAGACTCTGCCGTCAAGGGCAGACGCGTCATGACTAACGCAGACGTAATACCAAAATACCAGCCCGACTCGCCCCGAGGTAGCAGCTATCCGTTGTCTGGACACCTCTGGTCCTGTTTGAGGTGATCATCATGTCGGTCGGCAAAACACGCTGGTGTGTGTGTGTGTGTGTGTGTGTGCGTCAATATCACAACTATCAATACTTCTATTCATAACTACAATAGAAAAATTCAGACACCTTCTTTCCCCGAGTGGTTTTATGTGATGGCCTCCAGTTTTTTTTTTCCGATAGTCTCTGGGTTGTAATTCTGATGAGTCAGTCTCCACTCTCGGGAGGCACGCGACCAGACCAGACAGACAGACCAGACGGACGGACAGACGGACGGTGATGGTCTTCTAGTGTGAGGGGTTAGCGACAGCAACGGGTGGTGAGGTAACACTTGCCTTGTATTATCATCCCAGACGAACGGACGTGTGTGTGTGTGTGTGTGTGTGTGTGTGGCATCTTGAACTCCCTTTAAACCTTAGAGTATCTCTAGTCGTGTGCCTCCACATCTCTGTTTGTCTCTCTGTCTCTCCACATCTCTCTTTGTCTGTCTCTCTGTCTCTTTATCTAACTATCTCCTGATCTCCCTGTCTGTCTACCTACAAACCGCGGCCACTGCCAGGTAGCCATTTATATCTACCAACCCCGAAGGGTGGGATGAATGCTAAGTTCGACTGCCCTGTCTGAGGACTCGAACGTGGGTCCCTGAGATTTGTGGGTCGCAAGATTAAGTGAGGAAGTCCGCGTGTGTGATTATTTGAGGGTTTGGGCGAGTTTTACACTCCGTGTTGCCCCGTCTCTTAACCTTGTATATATATATATATGTATCATGTTTTTACTCTTAAATTTGTACACACACACACACACCTATACACCAGCCTAAGCCCATTCATCGACCGGCCCCGAGGGTAAGATGAACAGCTAGGATTAACTGTGGGCCGAATACCGCGACCAGAATTCGAACCCAGGCGGGAATATGCGTGAAACATGGTTAGCGACCCTAAAGACTTTGTGTATGTGTGTGTGTGTGTGTGTAAGTCGCGTTGAATCGGAAAAAAAAAGAAAGTACCGAATGAGAACACAATTTTCTCGATTCTTAGAAGTAAAAGAACATTTTCTGTGACAGTTACAACTAATAGCAAGACACTGAAATTGTTCTGATTGATCTTAAAACCAATTCTATCTTCCCTTTCCCCCAGCACTACATTTCCACACACCCACACACACACACTCTCTCTCTGTTACAGCTGGAATGGTGGTGGTGGTGGTGGTTGGTGGTGTCTGCCTTGTTTGTCCATGGTATCTGGGACGTGCCCTGGGGGAGCCAGAGCCAGCCGACCCGACCCACCAACAGGGGAGCGAAAGGGACCCGCAACACCTTATCGCCCAGTCATCTTCACTAAGTATTCCATTCATATCGCGACATTCCTCGTCGGCGGGGGAAAAAAAAAACAAGGCAGGTTTAATCACTCTTCACGCATTCAGGGCGGGTGATTCTGCACGCCCCAACGGTTGAATGGAAAACTTAAGACTGTACGTCAATAATACGATCTGGATTTGCGAGGTTTAATCTGGAAACGCCAATGAAATACAGCGATGGCTGAGGCTTCGGAAGGGGGAACAGGTATCGCACAACCAAGAACCAACAACGTCTTGTGGAGTTTGTCCATGTACCATCAAGGGGTACCCCTCCCTCCACGAGGCGGGGGAGCCAACAGGGGTGGGTTACCTCCATCACGGAGTAGTAGCAGCGGAGAGAGCGAGGGAGGGGGCAACACCGACCTGCTGGCCCAGACGACTCGTGGGGTTCGACGGGCGGGACGGTACGTGACTAAGTAACACCCGGCAGTTAATGATGACCTGGACGGACAAGCCCAACTGGCGGCTCTTCACCCCACTAATCCAACACGTCCTCAAGATGCTATCACCAGAGTACCAGGTACCCCGGGGCCATACACAACACTCCGTGTGTACGTTATACAGCAAACTACGGTGATAATAAAAGTTCTCATAATCCAATGAAAGAAAAGGTGGTCGAAATACATGGTAATTACTGGATACTCTTTAATGGTCGTAGTTAGGGGCAATAACGAGGGATTTCAGCCCATGCCCAGGCAGGACCAACATCACCCACCACTACACGCGCCACTATAGGTGAGGTCGCACTTAATCAGGTCAGGTCAGGTCAGGTGAGGTCGGCCGGGGTCTCGACATCAACAAGACGGTCACGCGGAGGCGAAGGACAAATCTACACTTTAATAGGACAAACTACCCTCTGCCATTTCATCCGCGTAAACGACCAACTTGGGAGATGATGGGCGACAGGCGGATGGTCGGTCTGTGTGATGCTCTATTTTCAACCCGGGCTGACCACTGTGTAAGATGGTTGTCCCTTATCTTTACGATGAATTATGGCTGAAATGACACACAATATGTCTTTATCATCTCACCTCAAAGGAGAAAGGAGAACGGGGAAAGTAATGGAGAAATTAATCAGACCTCCTCCAGTGTCTGGTAGACCTGACTCTTTAAGTGCAGTAAGGTTAAGGGAGGAGGGAAAGACGACTTGGAGGAGGATATGCTACAGCTTCTCTGTTAGATGGACGGAGGAGGTTTGGCTGGTCTCATGACTGTTGCGTTTGTCCGTATCCCCTCCTGGGCCAGCAGTACTTCAGGTATTCAATCTTAACTTTGCTATACTTCAGTAATGGCTCTTTATTCTTAATTTCGAAAGATATTTTCTTTTGCTATCAGTCTCTCTACTTACAATGACAAGTTAGCCCAGCAAGCTGCGGCCTGTTTGGGTCTGCAAATTTCGTCACCATCTGCAATAAAGAGGTCTTTATCGTACGTGTTGGGTCCTCTTCCAATTCTTTCTCAGTGGAAGCGTAGCCGGGTGTATGCCTGAACTACTCCTCCTCTGCTCAAACCTTCCAATCATTATTAGCAAGTATTCCTATGGTCGCTGGAGCGGTGTAATTGAGAGGGACACAAAAACATGTTTGACAACAACAACAGTGCTTTACCAGTTAAGATACATAAGGTGAAATAGCCCAGGGGCAGTGAGCTACTGGAGGTGCAGGATTATATGCTGGGGAAGGAGAGAGTTCAGTTGAGGCAGGTTGAGAAATAAGAGAAGGGCTTGGCACTGGATCCTAGAATCTGGTGAAGGTGGACTTCGGAGACGAGGTACCACAAAGGAGACCTGCTAGAAAGATGAAACGTCATGAGCTACGCAGGGAACTCCTACTGACGAAGGAAAGCTCCCTAAAGGCAGCATGAGTCTAGAGTAACATGGCCAATACTTCAGGTATCGGAGTGGTGCACTTTTTGTCTAGAGCGAGTCAGCTACCTGACTTCTTGTTTGTATGTAGTGCGACACGTGCCTTTGCCACTGGCGGCCCGTGTAGTGACTTCGGCTGGAGCTCTCTGCTCGAATTCCACCTGTTGATTTGGAAAGAGAGACAACAGGCGCACAACTGGGCGCAGGCCTCTGGTCAGTGAGCGCTTACCACCGGCCCCCCACTCTTGGACGCTCTCAGGCTCGGAGCGGCGCGCCTTCCTGGAGCCAGGAAGCTGCATTTGCTGGAAACACTGTGTAATTTATCAAGGCAGAGGATATCTAGCGATGACACGGAGCAGGTGTTGCATGTGTTGGGTTTGGGCTTTGTAGACTAGTGATGTCACTGGTATCGTGTGGTGGTCTCCAAAATCCCGGATCCTGTCCAGGAGACTAAGTGTCACTTCGCTGTCAAGAAGGTAGTGTTCCAGCGGGTTTGTTGTCGGCTCTTGACAGTATGAACATTCCTCGTCGACAATCTGCCGAGTACGTTTGTACCTTAGTCAGTGAAGATCGACTTGCGTCTGTCTGGACAATGTCTTATCAATTTGGAGTGGTTCACCGAGGGCGGCAACCAGGTACCACCAGGTAACCTTGCTATGTTTCTTATGTGGTACTTAGTTTGCCTCAGGCTCAATGTAACCTGTATGCTTACGTTGGCGAAACGAGTGGCCTGACTCGGCTGCTTCTTTCGCGATCTCATTTCCCTCGATCCCTGCGTGGCTGGGAATCCAATGGAGGGTGACCAGGCGATCCTTTAGCTGGAACCTCCGGGGTGTGGCAAAGGTTCGAGGTTATGAGTTTGATTTTATCTCTGGGACGTGACTCCTGCAACGCTTGTGTGAGTGTCATGGAGTCAGTGTGGATTACGACGGGGGGAGCTTGGGAGTGTTCGGTCCATGCGTGGTTCAGAGCTTTGGATATCGCTATCAGTTCCATTAGTCTCCACAGGAGAGCCTGACCCTGGGTGAGGAATGCCGCTCTAGCCACCCCACAGAGTACAAAGTCAGTCGCCTCTTGTCGAGCTGTTGTTGGTTCTGCATTACATCCGTTAGAGCTCTCAGATGCCACGTTGTTTTCCTGTCCATTTTTCATCATAGGTGTACTAGGGTCAAGTTAGTCTCCCAGAGGGATTAATGAAAGCTTGGGCTCCAATGGGTTTCCAGCAACATCAAGGCAAGATTCAATGTTAATTATCCCGTCAATTCCTGTGGTTTCGCGTCTGTTGGTGTCCAGTACCTGAGTCGAAGTTTTCGGTCTTGGTAACTGACACTTCCACAAGAACTATAAGAACTTCAACAAGAGTTCGGGTTCGGCACACGAGTCCTTAACACACGAACCAACTTCGGTACATGTCGCTGCTAATCTCTCAGTACTGTAGAGGTTGATATTTCGAATCTCTCGCTCACTCTCTGCATAAAACCTTCTACAAGAGTCTCCATAATGGTTGTCAGTACTGCATTAACCTCCATGAGTAAAATCCATTACCAAAAATTACCTTTTTTTTTTTCTCTCTCTCTCTTAGTTTTCGTACGATTTATGGCCTTGTATGCTGGGGTGAATACGAGAGGAAGCGACGTACCCAAGAGCCAAGTTGCTGGACGAGAGTTTCCTGCAGGGTTTTCTGTTGATCTGTCGTAATCAATCATCCTGACGTTATGATGGAGTCCAGGTTGTGTTGTGTCTCGTCTGCTTTTTATGATGGCTGAGATGGCACGGGCGACTGGAGGCTCTAGTTATGGCTATCTCATAAACGAGAGAGAGAGAGAGAGAGAGAGAGAGAGAGAGAGAGAAAGAGAGAGAGAGAGAGAGAGAGAGAGAGAGAGAGAGAGAGAGAGAGAGAGAGAGAGATCCTAGCCTAAGGCGGCTAACTATTCATCGACCGGCCCAGAGGGGAGGATGAACACCCGGGTTGGCTACGGACAGACTACCTGGAATTAGACTCAACCCTGGGCGGGCCCTGCGTGACTCAAGGTCAACGGAGCTGACCGCTACATCTACACATCCTTGAAAACACAGGTCTAGGAAGAATATATATATATATATATATATATATATATATATATATATATATATATATATATATATATATATATATA
>JAYMFT010092783.1:0-13972 GCA_038088735.1 Panulirus argus | reverse complement strand
TCTTAACGCTACCTCGCTAAAGCGGGAAACAGCGAATACGTATGAAAAAAAAAAAAAATATATATTCCTTAAAATGGTGTTACACCATAAGAGAAAAGTCACCTTAGGCAAGGCTCCATCTCTGGGAATACAGTCTTGTCAAAGAACTCTTCAAAAGAGTCTACATTTCCCTGCAACTGGAAAGAGGTCCTAGGTAACACCAGGGCTCTTTCATAGAAACTGGTCTTGGGTTAACTACAAATGCACAAATAAATATCATATATAATTGTTCCACAGCTTCTAAGAAAGCATCCAGTGTTACCCATGACCACCTTTCCAGAGGCTGCACCACTATCAGTAAAGTAACCGAATGCATCTGGAGTCCAGTAACACACACACACACACACACACACACACACAAATGAAATCATTTCAGTATTCATGTAATAGAAGACCAATGATCTGAATAAATTACTAAATTGCAAAAGTTCAGCAAAAAAATGCCTTATCTATGCACACAGCTTCCCTTTATAACACAGCAAAAATCATTATAACCATGCAAGACATACAGTGACACCTAGAAGTGTAATATATCATGTGCTACAGACTTTAAAATTAAATGGTAAAAACACACATGTATATATTCTTTCTAAACCTGAAACACAGTAAACCTAGTGATATAATGTGATACTGAAAACAAAGGCATTAAAATGAAGCCCTAAGGAAAAAAAAAATCTTGACAGTGCATACTAAAAAAAAAAAAAAAAAAAAAAAAAAAAAAAAAAAAAAAAAAAGCATCAAAAATCACATCTTATATGGTATCTTTAACAAAGTAAATCACTTGTTTTAAAACATCCCAATCATCTATTAATTTTGTTTAATATAAAAAGATTTCTTCGCAAAGACTAGAGAAAGGAATCTGATTTTAACAGCTTACATGCTGTTGGGTATGAATTAAATTCAGCAAATATAATTCACACTGTCGCAATAAGTAATTAATAATACCATGGCCTTTTATCTTTACAGAAACTCTACACTTTATCACCACCTGCACAAAATCGTTTTCAGCTTTCTGCTGCAATTCAACAGGTAATCAAAGGAAACCAATATCAACTGGCTTTAATCAATAGCTGGGAGTCTGCATATCTGACTGACTACTGTGCTTGGTCACATCAATGGCTTATTCTACTTTTCTTCACATACATATTTCTCAATTCTACCCACACTAAATGCTTCTCAAGTAATAAATCAATAACTGCAAATAAAAAAAATTCACTTTGGTAGTGGAAAACGTACTAATAGATAACTTGAACCAAAAGTTGTTTAAAACTACAAGTTGGGAGTATGAAAAACCTTTTCTCTTTGAGACAGCATCCTGTGAGCAATGAGAAATCTCTTGGATATCTAAGTAGTTAGGATCATCTAACATCCTCTCAAACCAGGAGGTAGTGTGTCCCCATCCATTGCTAACCATTATCCCATGGTTGCAGCATCTTTGACCAATCGAGTCCACTATATTGAAGTTACCAATTCACTCAATCCAGGAAACTGATCTACCCCACAGCTTAGAATTTGCAGATTGCATGCATCGACCTAAAAGTGGTAACCACTGGTAAAGAAAAAGATTTCTGAAAAGAGAGAGCAGGCAGGGTAAATTTATAGGAATATTACTTAGGGGATACCATTGCAAAGAGAAAAGGATTTCAAACTTCAAAATGTACATCTCTGTTTTCTTGGTTTGTCCTGCACGCAATGAAAGCATACCTACATGATGAAGGAGAGCTATAACAAAAGACTATCAGGTAAGAAGATAATAACCACAAATAGAAACAAATGCCTTCTAAAGGAGTTCCATAGGCACAATGGAAACCAAATCTCCTGAAGGAGGAATTCTGCACCATGCAGAGGAGATCCACCATGTCTGGAGAAAGGAACCATCTAATTGCTGATCAAAGATCAGAGGTCACCCTCCTTATACCATGCGTTATAACAAAAAGACCATGTCGAGTCAGCATGATGAGTTTCTTGATCCAAGTAGAGATGTTCTTTTCCAAAAGTGATTTCACAGATTTGCAGACATTTGTAGGCAGACAAACATATAATCCCCTGAAACACTCTCATTTCCAAAAGGATTCACTGACTCCTGGGTAGATGTATATATTTCCTTTTGAAAAATTCTAATTTCCAGAAGACTAAGAAATCTGACTAGGAAGCTGATGCAAAGAACCAATGGTTTGCACTTTCTTCAGAATGTTATCATCAAGAAGACTGCTTCTGAATGAACAGTGTGTGTATTGTGCCAACAGATTTTACTAGCCAAAAAGTCCTAATCTCTTGATGTAGTCTCCCAAGAGGGATATTAATAAGCTTAACAGTTTCATGCTTAACCCAGCACCTGGGGTTTGTCTTTACCTAAGCCCCTCCCAAAAAAAGGCTCGTCTTACATAAGAAGTTGAAGGGCTAACTGCCAGAAAACGTTTATAATGTAAAGTGCCGGGGACTTTTGAAAGGTTCCACTTAGGTTGCAGCAGTGAAGCAATCAGTCTTCTTAAGGAGAAAATTGGAGAGGTTTACCACAAAAACAGCCCAACAGATTAAATCCAAAACCCTTTGAAAGAGATTCTTGCACGGCAATCTTACTTAAAGATGGTGATCATAACCAAATTATCAAAATGCTGCAATCTCATAGCTGTTAAATAGTTACAAGTCTTTTATGTATGAACTTTGAAACTGCAACATTTAAACACAAAGTCATTCTTACTTGAAATTTAAAGACAGCTATTTACGTAAGGACTTTTAAACTGACAGCTTAATGCAAACTTAAATAGAAAAACTTGCCAACTATTTGGATAAAGCTCAAAACACAAGAATTCATCTAAATAAAGTAACAACTCACGAGAAGGACAAGTATAGCTTTCACAATGAAATACTTTAAAGATGCTTAGTCATATATCAATGAAAATTCAGATGCAAGCTTTGGCTGGTCAGAACATTTTAAGAGGACCTTAATTTACACATAGTACAGAGCACTATACAGAATGATATGGATGAGAGATGTGTACATTTACTGTCTACTAGCCTCATTCTAACAAACCCACCATAAATGCCAACTTCAATAAGCTAAACTTAGGGCTCATGAAAGGGGGTTGTATACGGCTATAAAATGAGGGACACCTCTACAGATGCAACATGAAAACTCACCACTGATTGTGATAAGACAGTCAATTAGAGAAACTTTTACCTTCACCTTCCCTCTGGTTCTTGTTCTGCCTTAAAATAGCCTCTAAGCCTTCTGTCCACAATTTTGTGAGTGTTCCATATTCTTAACAGTTTCCTACTGTTCAGATGTTTAGTACATACTTGTGGAATATTTTTGCTTAAAAAGTCTCAAAACTCCAAAAAAATTCATATCCAGGAACGTACCTCCCCTTAATACATAGGTCTGTATAGGAAAATATGTTTCACTTAAGAAAGTTTTACCTAATAAAAGCAATACCATGGCACATAAGCTCTTCATATATCAAGTGGGAGGAGGAAGAACAATTAATGTTGGTGGCCATTTCCAAAGGGAACATTAACTAATGTTGGCAGTAAAGGTTAAAAAACATAGCTGCCATGGTAAATACACTTCACACGCGGTTCCTTAGCCTTAATGCAAACCACACAGTTGGCAATATTGCACACTTAGGTTGGGTAGTGGGCAGAGCAGTTTTTTCTATGCCTTCCTATCATCGGAGAAGTCCTGGAGTCAGCTGGTATCTACATAGGGGTGGGAAAGGTAAGGATCTTAATGATGTCATCAGCTGTTTCCTATAAGAAACAGCAAGAGATTTTAGCCATCATGTAAGAGTTAATACACTATAAAAGGATAAAGCAACAATGGGGAAAAAAAAGCTTGGTAGATGTCCAGTTACATGTGATCCATGAGAATTCCATGCTGCCAGGCATATCAGTCCCCTGAAGTGAACAGGTTGGTGATGTAATCACTATGGTTGGCTCTAATTAATGGGCATGAAAGGAGCAAACTGTGGCTACCATGGGATAGTGGTTAGCAATAGATGGAGTATCTCACACGACCAATGGTTAGATGGGATGCTGAAAGGTCTTCATCCTCTAAGTATTCAAGTGATATCTACTGCTTGTACAACAAACTAACAAAGGAGGGAAAATAAAATGAGGCCTCATATCTACTTCTTTATGAAAGCCCTGTGCAAACAAAATATTCAACTATCTTGCATTTATTTCCAGGCAAACCACTGATTTGCAAAAATTCTTAAAAGTTTTTCTAAATTACATATGCTGATGATTCAGCTGATGGTTCACAAGAAAATTCTTTCCAGCTTCTCCTAGAGTGACACAAGAGGTAATTTTGCCTGTTAAAAAATGCAAACAGTAAAGGGATTAAACTGATTTAAGGAAGTAATGTGAGAAGGCACTGAGTAGGAGCTGTAATGATCCCAACAAGTCAGGCTACACCAGACAAGCAACAACTAATTTGCCTCCCGTACCCCCTATCTCTAATAAACAATAGATCTAACCCTTGTTCTAAGACCCTTGCATGACCTCACTCATCACCATGTACATGAAAATCATAAAAATGTGGTGACATCACACATCTTTAACACGGGCCACTTATCCTTCTTCTTCTTACTCACTGTATGCTTTTTCTTTCATGTGGTGACATCACACATCTTTAACATGTGCCACTCATCCTTCTTCTTCTTACTAATTGTATGCTTTTTCTTTCACTGAAAACTCCTCACTGCACCTAGTGGTACTCATTTACCCCATATATCCTTGGCCCCTTCCATAAGTCATCTCTTTCAGTCCCATATATCCTTGGCCCCTTCCAAGTCATCTCTTTCAATCCTACTAAACACTTTCTCCCAACGCTTAATGTCATGTATAAGTCACTCTCTTGTTCTAAGTATTTCTCGCACACATTCTTCGAAATCTAAATCTGGTCTGCACACAT
Source organism: Panulirus argus (assembly GCA_038088735.1). Lineage (NCBI taxonomy): Eukaryota > Metazoa > Arthropoda > Malacostraca > Decapoda > Palinuridae > Panulirus > Panulirus argus. The sequence continues at coordinate 9,018 of JAYMFT010092783.1, read as the reverse complement.
TCTATGTTTCCTAAAAAAAATGTGCCCATCCCTAGTCTTCAGCAGTATGCATGAAAACTTCCCTCATTTAACATTCTCCTTTACCAAGTGAACTCTATAGATATTTACCTCTACAATTAGAAAATTCATTTTTATTTCCCTTGCATTTATGCAAGGGAAATATATATCCATCCATCATCCTCTGGAACCTCACCTTGTGCTAGACTTATGTCACTCTAACTAACCAACAACACCATGACCCCCAATCTTTACAAACTGATTGAATCTCTCTCCCTAAAATCTTTGTCTCTCTCTCTTATCTGCCTTGTTTCACAGCTCATATCTCTCTCACGACATCCCACTGTTTTCTCTTATATTCCACACAATCATATAGATTTCTTTTCTGAAGATAAAAGAAATCCTCATGGAGCACATCCACCAAACCCTAGACACAGTGGGTTGTCCCACTAAAACAAGTTCCGAAAAGCCAAATTCAAATTTATATACCCCTACATCCCAAATCTACTACCCTATCCTCTAACACACTGAAAAACACATCAAAATACTCACTCCATCTTCTCTTCCCCTCTTTTTTGTCTGCTACCACTTCCACAATTACTTTCCTATCATCTAAAACATTCAACAGTCCTTCAAAAATTCTTAATCCATCTCCTCTTCCCCTCTTCTTTGCTTGTTACCATTTCCCATCTGCTCCCTTTACCGAAGCTTCTATTTGCACTCTTGTTCTCTCACACTCATAATCTCCTTCCAAAACATTTCTTTTTCTCCTTAAAAGTTTGCTGATACTCTCTCATCTCAACCCTCATCTGCCCTCTTTTTCAGCCCCTGCAACTTCCTCTTGACCCCCTGCTTTTTCCTCTCATGCACTCCTTTCCAGCAGCTCATGACCATACACCTGTTCACCTCTTCCACTAATAACTTAACTTTCTCATCCTACTACAAACTACCATTTCTCACATGCAAACATCCCAACCTATAACCAATCTCTTTTCTCCATTATGAGATATATTACTCAATCATTCAAAATATATCGCCCTAGAACAAAATGAGGATGAATTTGAATTCTAATGCTGTCTACATTATAAACATATAAACTAAAATGTTCATACAAGTGAAGCCCTTTTGTAAATAATGGTATAAATATGAGAATATACAACTGTGTCAGACCATTCAGGGATAACAAATAAATTGCTGTTTTCTATCACAAAAGTCTGTGCTGTTAGCATCAATAACAACCATACCTACTCCTGCTTCCTCTGTTGAAGGCCTAATTGATCACCCTCTTCTTTTACCTGTACTATCTCATTTCTCTTTGCTTAGCAGACTGCACTAAACTTTCTAGGAAAAATTACAAAGTAATTTAGCTTAAACTCCAACAATCAAAGACCTAAGTGTGAGTACAAACACATCTGTCTCCTAAGCGAGCACTCTATTCCTTGACCTTTTACAGATTCATTTCTCATTACTGGTCACACAGGCACCAAACTTTCAGAAAAATACAAAATACCTTTGCTTTAACTTCATATAATAAAGACCATTAACTATGGGTTCAAACATCAATGACTACTGGCTTTCACGCATGTTCTCAGAAAAAAGAACATATTATAAATTGAGGTATAATATGAGTTAAATACTTTTCATATCTTTGTGAATTACAGTGAAAACTAAAACAAATGTTAGTCTAAGAAGAGAGACAACATTAACAATAACCATATATAACTAAGATTTCAATTATCAAAGAGTACTAGAGCAAAAAGTTAATACAGAGATTTACTTATCTGTAATCAGTTTACTGACCTCATCATCATGGATGTCTTTGAGAGTGTATGACAACACAGTAATACCCATATTTATCAGGTCACTGGATGCAACTTCAAAAACATTCTGATTGAATTTTTTACGGTCTTTGTAGATCTCCTGTTGAAAGTGAATACAAAGATTTAGTACATAAAACACAAATAAATGGAGGATCATAAAACTTGCACAAATATTAATACAGTTTCCAAAAACCGTTAATTACTCATTGCCAAGTGATTTCCCATTCCATGCTTTCCTGTTTTAAAGGTAAATGTTAACATTTACAACAATTCTGACACAAAAAATTAACCCTAGTCACTATAAGCACTTATATACGGGGATCTATATGGAAAAAAAAATCATGTGTAAAAAAAAAAAATAGATATAATGCAACAGATGCTGGTACTGGTTAAGTGGGACTAAATGGTGGGATAGAATAGAAAGAAGGTTTATCTAATAAGTCGGAATGTGGGCCTAGCTGTCCTCATCCACTGGGCAGGTAGACAGCCAGTCTTTATGATCCAGGTGTGGAGTTCCTGTGACAGATTAAGTAAAGAACAAGTCCCTAAGTGCCTCTCAAATACAGGTTTCTGTAGCTTGTTCCCTTCTAGATTCTCTTTACACTGAAGTCTTGCATTTCTGTATCTCATCCTCATTATCTTTCATTTACTTTGGTTATTCAGGTATAAGTCCAGTCCTAACAAGTGTGTGTGTATAACTGACAGCGTGCGGCGTACATGTAAGTTTTAATACAAATTTTCACTCGCTGCTATGTGAGTGTACAACAGAAAGTTACTAAAACATTAAATATGAATGAATGCTTCTTTACACTGGTATGGCCATGTATAATGTCCTGTAAAAGTCTGCAATTATCAAGTTCAAGGTATGAGCAAAGGAGACACATCTAAAAATAGGTGGACATATCAAGTATGTAAGTTGTGAAGGGTTAAGGGTCTTTCATACATTTGAGCCTGCACAACAAAGATTAATAGTGTATAGAATAACCATTATTTCTGTGAGCAAAGGGTATGTGGAGATGCAAGTCTCAACTGATAAAACACTCAAGCCATGTGATTAATCATGAAATCCCATCAGAAGTGTGGAAGTATTCACTTGATCACACTATAAAAATCAAAATATATGTGAATGATATGCCAGTGTATGTACACTTTATCAGTCCTTTATAACAATGAAGAGAATTTATATACAATATAAAGTTCCATAATATAATCTTTAAGACAAAAAAGTGCTTCTTATACTGTCTCCAACTGATGTTTCCTTTCTCTAGCTGTATTCATGATACAGCACCATCTAGAATAACTGCTATGCATTTTCAATTGGTACATCATTAATTACATAATAACATTTTTCTTTTACTTATTTCTATCTTTACCTTTTATCCGTCTACTTCATATATTCCTATTCTTTTTCATACTTGACTGCCATTTCCCGCATCATCAAGGTAGTGCCAGGAAACAAACGAAGAAAGACACATCCACTCACATATACATATATATACATATACGAACATGCACGTACATATACCTATAAATACATACAAATACATACATACACATGTATATATTCATACTTGCCCACCTTCATCCACTCCTGATGCCGCCCTGCCCCACAGGAAACAGCACAAATGCATGAAAGAAAAGACAAGAGACAACATACATATTCTCTTCCTTTCCCCCACACCTAATCGCCACAAGGAAACAGACAAAGAAAGGTCACATCCGCTCACGTCCATGCAAGAGCTTTCATGCGTAATGCCCCAAAACCACAGTTCTCCATCCACATCCAGGCCTCACAGACCTTTTCACATGCCCTGATTCGAACCACTGACAACATGTTGCCCCCAATATAACACATCATTCCAATCCACTCTATTCTTTGTGCTCCTTTCACCCTCCTCCATGTTCAGACCCCAGTTGCTCAAAGTCTTTTCACTCCATCATTCCATCTCCAATTTGGTTCCTTGCTTCTCCTTGTTCCCTCCACCTCTGACACATATATCCTCCTTGTCAACCTTTCCTCACTCTTTCTCTCCATATGTCCAAACCATTTCAACACATCCTGTTCTGCTCTTTCAACCACACTCTATTTACCTAAAAACATCTCCCTTACCCTTTTATTACTTACTTGATCAAACCACCTAACATCAAATATTGTCCACAAACATTTAATTTTCAACACATCCTCCCTCCTCTGCACAACCTATCTAAAGCCTATGCCTCACAACCATTTAATAGTGTAGGCACTACATTTCTTCAAGCATACCCATTTTTCAATACATTCTTTATCGCTCCCAGAACCTTCGCCCCCTCCCCACCCTATGCCAAGTCCATGCCCAGTTACCTAAAACACTTCACTTACTCCATTCAAATTTACATCTAAACTGAATCTATTAACTAATAACCTTGCTTTTATTTACATTTACTCTCAACTTTCTCCTTTCACACAAACTGCCAAACTTGGTCGCCAACTTCTACAGTTTCTCTCTCGAATCATCCACCAGTGCTGCATCACTGGCGAACAACAACTGACTCACTTCCCCGGCCCTTTTATGTGTGCTAATAAATGCAATCATTAGTCATCCACACACTGGAAGTAGACAAAAAACTAAGTGCAAAAATCTTGAAAACTTTCAGTCTGCTTTTGGTTAAGTAAAATTAATACAAAGTAGATGATTATCTACAAATGAAACATCTGAAGAAAGGCATACATGCATTATCCTATTTCAAAAATGTGGAAATAAAAAACAAGATAAATAGTAATCTGCAGGACCTATAATAATCTTTGGAGCAGACAGACAAATGCAAAGAGAAATCTTTTTGTAATACTTTGGAAAAATAAAACAAAAAGAATATTTAATGTATACTACACTGAAAACAAATTCTAGATATTACTAGGGAGTTCAGACAAAAATGGAGAAACATCCAAAGTCAAGAAAGAGATGATAAATACTTGTAACATATATCAATAATGACAGAGTTTTGTTTAAGCTTTCTGACTGACTACAGAAAACAAGACTCTTCCTACATGGTATATAATTTACTGGATGGAATGTTAATAATTTTTGTGAGATTATGGAACTGAGGGAAAGACAAAATACATCTAAAATTCTTTTTAACTAAAGGAGTTCTATTACAGCTTTACAAAAGATTATACAAGACAAGTCTTCCTGTTTGCTATATAGTTTACTGAATGGAGGATTAAGTTTTGTTATGCAATTAAGAGAGAAAAGTGGAAATATAATACAACTAAAATTTGTCTCATTTTAGCACAGATATCACCAACCTCAACAGACATGGACCCCATTATAGCACGCTGGTGTCCCTCAAGTGTCTCCAGTGCCACCTGTTGAATCTCATGCTCATTCTTGCCCAAGAACTGTTCACATGCAGCCAGCAACATCTCTTCATACTGGCCTTGCACCTTTACCTGATAATATGATAGTTCAAATCTTTATTTGCAATAAAAATCCTTACAACTTAATACTATGTTGCATCAAAACCATTGTAAAATTATTCTTAACCACTTTCACTGCTTCCCACATTATATGATTCTTCACTAGTTAATTGTTTTAAGAATGAAATGTTGATCTAAATGTCCCCACCCTCATCATAATACCAACCTGAAACATAAGTCCATCAGAAACCCATAAATATCACTACCAGTTCTCCCACCAAAACTGGCAAAAATTACAAATGCCAGACTTATCAACATATTATGAAAAAGAAGTAAATGTGCTGGTGTCTAATGATGCTTAAGTAGGTGCCAGCTCACTAAGGGAGGTATTGAGGGTATCTGATGAGTACAGGAATGAAGACAAAAGCTATACTGAAGACCAGTAAGGTAAAAGTATATGAAGGTCTGGAGTGAGGCAACTTACAAGACAGAATTTATAAGCTGATGTCAAAAGTTAACAGGGAAAACAACAATACGAGTAAGTGAGCTTTAGGTCAGCATGCCCAACACAAGTTTCTGTCATTTTAGGGAGTAAACTAACCATTAACAGTATATATAAATTGTTATATATCACTAACCTGTGCAATGCCAGTTACGGAGATGGGGACGCCCTGGGCTGTGTAGACTCGTGGTGACTCAACATTAAGTGTCATCACGTTGAGTGATATCCTACCAACATTTGAAACACTTTGTAGTATAATTACATTAATCAGAGTGAGTGGACATTACATAACTGAAAAACTTCAAAATACACAACACAATATACAATACACACACACATATGCACACAATTTTGGACAGAGGACACTTAGGATCACAGACATTTGTGTAGACTGGATTGTTAACCCCATAGCACCACATTTTCCATACATTGGCAGCAGTTCAACCCCTACTATTTCAAAAAAAATATATAAAAATAATATAAAAATTAAAGCACATGTTTAATAACCCCTCTTAATAGAGTGACATTCTAATATTTTCTTTAAGCTGAAAACAGCTTACCTTATTAATGGGCAGATGTTCATGTACGTGAAATTTTAGGATTCTTGAGGGGTGAGAATTATAAAGAATGGATTTTTCAACATCATGTGATTACAAACACTTTTTTCTTATAATACTCATATTCTTTTTTAGCAAAACTGCATTTCCCACCTTAGCAATGCTGCATTGAGAACAGAGAACAATGACCTTATTTCCACACATCAACTCTAAAGTTGTCATGTATAATGCACCAAAACCAGGGCCTCCTATCCACAGTCAAGGCCTACACTTTATTACGTGGTTTTCCTTGACTGCTTCACATGCCCTGGTTCAGCCAACTGACACATGTTGTCCACCTAAAACTACACTCTTCTTCCCTAATCTGATGCTCTGTACGTGCCTTCATCCTCTCAATCACCTCTCTTCCATACAACTTACCATGTACAATCTACAAACTTTTACTTCTGCAATTCAAACAATTACCTTTGTCTTCCTTGACTTCACATGCATGCCATCAATCCTCAGGCAATTCACAATGATCCATACATACTGTGAAAATCCTAATTAACCAATCAACAAATGTCACCCTCTTTCTTAAGGAATTCAACTACAATACCATCTAATCCAGCAGCCTTGCAACATTTCATCTTACGCAAGACTTTCAGTACCCTTTCTTTCTTCACAAAACCACTTTTCATGACACAATTTGCATACCTCTAATACCCAAACACCATACTTCTGTCATCCTGTCATCAAACACATTCAACAATCCACCATAATACTCACTCCATCTCCTCACTAACTGTTATCACTTTCCATATGCCTCCCACACAGTTGTTCCCATTTGTTCTCTTGTTCTTCTTACACTATTTACTTCCAAAACATCTTATTTTCCCAGAAGTTTACAGATACTCATTCACCCTGTGTTTCAACCCCTACATCCTCCTCTTGACCTCCTGCCACTTTTTCCTGTATATGTGCCAATCATTTACACTGCAAGTACCACCCATACATCTCTCTTTTTTCTTTCACGAGCAACTTTACTTCATCATCCCATCACTCACTACCTTTCTCACCTGCCCAACTCTTACTTTCCAAATGCCACACAATTCTTTTGCACATGCCACTCACGTTGCTTCGTTTACTTTCAGCTTTTGCCAGTCAACACCCAATATCTCTTGGTATTTCTTTAAACATGAAGCAATAAATAGCAATGTCACTATTATCAATTCCACAAAAATCCACTATTCGGAGAGTAAAAAACAGAAAAACAGGAGTTCTGTATGATTTCGATCTACATCCTGAGACCCTCTTCAGTAGGAGGTGAAGGTGTAGATATGTAGAGGTTTTTAAAGGTTTTTAAAATAAAAGAGAGAATTTCGAGTAGAATAGAGTAGTGAGAGTAAGTGAGCTTCGACATGAGACTTGTGTGAAGAGATATGAGGAGGGACTGAGTGTACAATGGCAAAAGTTGAGAGCAAATGAAGTGAGGGAACTGGTTAAGGAATGGGGTGTATCTAGGGAAGCAGTGATGGCATGTGCAAGAGATGCATATGGCATGAGAAATGTGGGAAGTGGGCAGATTAGGAAGGGTAGTAAGGGGCGGATGAAGAAGTAAAGTTGTTAGTGAAAGAGAAAAGAGAGGCGTTTGGTCGATGCTTACGATGAAGGAGTACAAATGACAGGGAGATGTACAAGAGAAAGAAGCAGGAGGTCAACAGAAAGGTGCAAAGATTTAAAATGAGGGCAAATGAGTGTTGGGGTGAGAGAGTACCACTAAACTGTACGGAGAATGAAGAGATGCTTTGGAAGAGGGTAAATGATTTGCGTAAGACAAGAGAACAAATGGCAACGTCAGTGAAGGGGCAAGGGGGGAAGTGATAACAGGTAGTGTAGGAGTGAGGAGATGGAGTGAATATTTTGAAGGATTGTTGAATGTGTTTGATGATTGAGTGGCAGATGTAGGTTGTATTGGTTGGGTGGTGTGCGATGTGAGAGAGCCAGGGAAAGTGGATTGGTGGAGAGAGAGGAGGTGGTCAAAGGCGTACGAAAGATGAAATCCGGCAAGGCGCCGGGATTCGATGGCATTGCTGTAGAATTAATTAAGAGAATGAATGACTGTGTTGTTGATTGGTTGGAAGGAATATTCAGTGTATGTATGGATCATGGTGAAGTGCCTAAAGACTGCCGGAAGGCATGTATAGTGACATTGTACAAAGACAAAGGGGGTAAAGGTAGGTGTTCAAACTACAGATGTATAAGCTTGCTGAGATTTCCTTGAAAACTGTATGTGAGGGTATTGACTGAGAGGGCGAAGGCATGTAGAGAGCATCAGACTAGGGATGAGCAGTATGGTATTAGAAGTGGAAGAAGATATGTGGATCAGGTATTTGCTTTGAAGAATGTATGTGTGAAATACTAGAAAAACAGATGGATTTGCATGTAACATTTATAGATTTGGAAAAGGCATATGATAGGGTTGATAGAGATGATTTGTGGAAGGCCTTAAGATTATATGGTGTGCGAGATAAGCTGCTAGAAGTAGTGAGAAGTCTTTATCAAGGGTGTAAGGCATATATACGAGTAGCAAAAGGAGGAGAGTTGTTGGTTCCCAGTGGCTAGGAAGGTAAATGCAAGAGTTTTGGAGAGAGGGGCGAGTATGCACTCTGTTGGGGATGAGAGGCCCTGGGAAGTGAATCAGTTGTATATATATATACATGTATATATATGTATTTGTGTGTAGAGGTGTATATATGTATATATATA
>JAYMFT010092772.1:0-13973 GCA_038088735.1 Panulirus argus | reverse complement strand
CTCTCTCTCTCTCTCTCTCTCTCTCTCTCTCTCTCTCTCTCAAACACACACACACACACACGCATAGTGCAGCGAAACATAAGAAGCATCGCCACTCCCCAAGCCAGCCGTGCCGCCGCCACCACCACCACGGCCACGGGACAGTCTGGAGTTACCTGCCTCCCTGTTACCTCCTCCTCGTGGCCCCATGCTAGAGAGAGAGAGAGAGAGGGACTCGAACCTGGTAAAAACATTAGTCAACCCCTCCCCCTCGTTCCACCACTGGGTCACCGAATCATCTCACGTTTCACTGCAACGGCAGGAAACAGCGATTACTTAACCCCCCTCACCACAACCCTCTCACAACTGAGACTAAGCTCACCCCCCCCCCACACGTATTACACCAATTAAGACGAATTAAGTTCATCTTTTCACGTAAGGGACCAACTCCCTCTCTCTCTCTCTCTCTCTCTCTCTCTCTCTAATCAACTCTGATTATTATTGTATTATGTGATCTGAACCGAAAATAAAAACAGTGGCAATTACCAGCGTATTTGAGGATTATTTCGTACTGGCTTCTCTTCGGCCTTGGACCCAAAGTAGCTTCGAAGCTTCGATCATTTTGGGTTTCGAAGCTTCGATCACTCTGGGCGCTTTAGTGGCCGGGCATGGAACACGCACACGCTTCCTCCATCATATTACCCTCTCCTCCAGAAAGCCCCTCCCCTCCCCCGATTTCCAACCCCTGCACGGCCCTCACTTCCCCCTCCCCACCACCTCCGAGCGGTCCTGACCCCCAGGCCCTAGAACTGCCCTCCCCTCCCTCGTGTACCCCCATCTCCCGCACATCCTCCCCCACCTATGACCCCCTGCGTCTACACGACCCTCCGCTCCCAAGTCCGCAGCCTCCGCACGGTCCTCCGTCCCTCCCCCTTGCACTACTCTCCCTTCCTCAATCCCTCCCCCAACCCCCAGCACGGTCCTAACCCTCCCTAGACCCTCAAACTCTCCATCCCAGAACCCAACTCAGTGGTGGCCTCTCTATCCCGTCACCGTGGCTCTTTTGGACGGTGCCAGACACAGACCACTGTTTACACGTCAAAAATATATCGATTTCTTAATAGTACTGCACGAAAAAAAGTGTTTGGATTGTACTCTTCAGTTCTGCCAAGAATTTCTACGTGTCTACGGCCCACTCGTAAATCCGTTTCGGTCTCGGTAATTTCAGTCACCCATGCAAACGGCCGCGCCACTGCTCTATAATAGCAAGATGGCCTGTGTACCTGATCCATCCCAGAGAATCCAGAATAGAGTTAATGACGATAGATATTCAGATAGAGCGATAGATAAGGGATGCTTAATACCATGACTGTGAGATTTCGAATCTTCCGAGAGCGAGGCCTATCGTCGATAAAGACTATAATCAACATCGTGGGCCACAGCCTCGAGGGAAAAGGGCGCTGGGGTTGATAGCAGTTGTAAGGAATGTGACTCTGAAACGACTAATCATTTCCGATAATCATTCATAAAACGGGGTACCATTTTGGGGCTCGTCTGCACGTCGCGGGTTGCCACTTTGCGCTGATGAAGGTACATAAATACTACTGAATCATACGGGGCCGTCCTACGCACACAGAAGGTCCTCAATTTCAGTATTTCATTGGTATTGGTCGCACGTTCGGTGGAACCATAAAATACCGCAGAGAGTGTGTGTGTGTGTGTGTGTGTGTGTGTACTGGATGCTCAGCTCCCTCACCTTCGCTAGCCTGCCCGCAATGGGCGCTGTCCATGTGCCCTTGACACATGGAAGCCACACACAATATATCCCACCGCAAGAAATGGTACCTGGTCGCACCTACGCCGAGTGGCTTCCTGCGAATACAAATTTCCCCCGAACTAAACCAAGCGCACCGCCATCATCACCGGGGCACGAACCCGGGGTGCTTGGGCACCTACACCACGGAGGTAACCAAGCAAGCGAGAGCGTTGACATTTTTCATGTGTGTGATATAGCTTATGGTACACACACACAGACACACACACACACTCTCTCTCTCTCTCTCTCTCTCTCTCTCTCTTTTCTCTCTCTCGCTCGCTCTCAGAACGGCCTCATTTCCACCGTTACCGACACACACACACACACCACCATCTGCGTCCGCACCAGGTCGGATTTAGTAATAACTATCCACACACCTGCCCCTAATACCTCTTTAACTTAGGCTCGCTACTTAGGAATTACCCAGAGTCTAAATTGGATCCCCTCCGCCACACAGTGTAGTCTGATAAGAGACGGCGTTATCGCGGGCTACACACACAGGTAATGTTCATCCGACGTCTGGAGCACGATTGTACGACCCTTGAACGTAACGGTACGACCCTTGGTTGTGATGATGGCCTGGCCTCTGACCAGACACGTAAGGTTCGAGCCATTTATGCCAAGCGTTCATATCAAAATGTCGCCATGTGCTGAAGGGTCGCAGTAGCGCCTCCTGTAAGAATTCGTATCACTTTGCTCAAGGGTCGTAACGTACTCTGCAGCAGGTTCACATGCGTTGTAGTTTATGTATCCAAACATTATCTTTCTCCCTATCACACACACACACACAACTGCTGCATCAAGGGGGAAAATCACTAACATCCCTTTCAATGCATTACCTCAATTTCTCTACGTAAGTTGAATTGGGATGATATTATCTTCTTTATTTTTTCTCCCGACCCAATTTTCACGGCGCCCATTTCCGCCCGTTCTTACACAAGCCTCCGTGACTGTCCGGGGGACGACGTCGACTCACTCCTGATGGTGCAGCGTCAGGCACGTGTTCAGGGGGGAGGGGAGGAATGACTCACGGTGCCGAAGTACGCCGTGAAATGCAGGCATCCAATCTCGGCCGGCGCAGACACGGTGAGGTGGGACGGGAGACGACGAGGGAGGTGTTCGTGGTGGTCGCTGGGACGGACGGGGGGTGAGTTGTTTTCTTTTTGCGGGAGAAGAGAGGGGGGAGAAAAGGGGGGGGGGATAGGTTTCACAGGATGGCAGCTGAGAGAGAGAGAGAGAGAGAGAGAGAGAGAGAGAGAGACTATCTCCACAGGAAAACGATAACATAAAACTATATCTTCAGGGAAATAGCAGTTTGATGATGGCAAAGAGCTTACACGAAATGGACGGTACAAACGCCTCACCGACAGACAGCAAGAGGACGGGATGAAAAGACAGTTTAGGAATGAAAAGAGGAACGACAGATACGCATCACGCAACAAACAGCTCGTTGACAGCAAGACAGACAAATGAAACCCGGACGCTACTCGTACAACAAGTCAGCCACTTTCCTGACATGACTGACGCCCCTGATCTTAACATGACACTCCAAATTAATTAACAGTGTCAGTCTGATAATGCGTTCGCCGTCTCTCCAAACACGCATGAGACAGCAGTCTCTTTCTGTACCCGTCTGAACACAGAAATGAACGTATTCGCGGTGGAAATGCTATAATCCCTGGTCTTGTTTCTTTCTTTTAAGGCATTTCGCTGGTATTTCCTTGCAAAAATTGTTAAATCGTAAAGAGAGAACATTTTTTCTAGACTTTTTTTCCTGTGATTATTTATCACATATGACAAAGCATATTTTCGTAAGAAAGTCAGTTGGATTCTGGTCGTAAAGAAACCAGTAGTGTCCATGGTCGTCCAAGTATTGTCTATAAGGTTTTCTAAGTGCTCTCTCGCTTTCTCTCTCTCTCTCCCTCTCTCTCTCTACGTCAACAGCTACACACACCCTGCTGGAGACACGGAAATACTGCTTCTCTCACGATCAGAGAAGTTAAGCAACGGTGTGTCTGGTTAGTACTTGGATGGGTGACCGCCTGGGAACACCAGACGGTGCTGGCATTTGCGGTGAACGTTAAACACAAGCCGCCTCACCTAATGGCAAAGTCATAAGTGCATAAGTACTCCCTCTCTCTCTTAACCCTGGATCCTGCAGATCCTACAACTAATCCCTCACGAGTCCTCTGAATATATTTATTCAGATATACCAGACGGCCCCCCTAACCCTACTTCCTATGGGATATATTCTCTAGCAGAAATCCTTGTGCAGTATACTGAGTTGTAGAGGATACTTAGCTCTTAAACTGGTTATACATTGCGCATATTTTCATCCACATTTCACTACTTTTTCAATCCGTTTTTGGAAAAAGAAATGCAATGCAATCATCATTGGACTTCAGAACACGCTTCATTTATGATGGGTTTAACATCACCATCTTCCGCGACGCTCCGAGTCCAACAAGGTGCCTTCTGTCATTAGGAATGAAGCCGCAGACGTAAAAACTATATCAACTCGAGGATTTTGGCTCCAGCTGTGGTCTATACGGCAGTATTATACTCGAGGCGTAAGTGGCAATCAACTCTCCTCAGTGAGGCGTAATTAAAGGCGAATAACAACACACACACACGCGCACACACACACAGACGGGCTTCCGTGGCGCGGTGCTTAACGTCGCTGACCATGATTCACAAACGGGCTCGCCAGGGTTCGAGCTCTGGGCGTCGCGGTTGGTCCACGGCCAAATAAACCGATCAAGTGTTGACAACTTTTCGCCTGAAGATGTGACGAGTTTTCCCAAAACATTGCGATACACTTTTATCTTTTCACTGCTGAGGCACTGCGTTGACGAGTCTTTAAAGAACGCCAACACAACAAGTCCAACGCTCCAAAACGGAGCCAAAATACGGCACCACTCAGCTCTATCATGCATGTTACGGTCCGATATGTGATAAGCATAAAAACGCGGAAAATCTATCCAAATAACAACAAGCCGTAATCCATGCACCAATTAAGCGAAGTTAATGGCACCATGATGAGTGTGGCCTTGCAGAGGACGGTCTGGTCTGGTCTGGTCGCTCTGTGAGTGACAGACATGTTGGAGCGCTATGTGGAGGTGCCATGCTGGGTAGGGTGCCATGTGGGATGAGATGTTGGGGAGTGGTACGTGGATGGAGCGCCACGCTGGGATGATTGGTGGAAGTGACATGCTGGGGTGACATGTTGGGGGGTGGGGGGCGGGCGGCGGGATGCTATGTTGGTTATGGAATGCTTCCGCCACGACCGCGAAGAGGAGCACCCCTCAAGTCAGCCACGAGTAAGTTGCAAAGACACTAACAACAACTCTTTTCGTAACCTCATTCAGTCGCTTCGCGGCAGGACTTGCATATCCCCACGTAGAGCCGGCGAGTGATGTCCTCACCCCACGTCCATCAGTTCATCCCTCCCCCGAAACCCCCGGTCTGCGAGGGTCTTTCGAGCTACAGTTTTTCTCCCCCCGTCATGGACTGGGTCCTGGCGTAAGCCCTGATGAATGTCTCCTCGTGTGTGTGTGGTCAATAGGACACGCCTGGGATGGGGTTATATTTCCCAGCGCCCCCGTTATCCTACGGTGAATGGTCTTTACTGGGCCCCTTCCCTTCCCTTCATTCAGGTCCCATGTCCTCCCATGCCTGAGGTTCAGAGAAGCACCACTCCAGCCAGGGGACCACCTGGTAGAAGAGTACCACTGGTCGCAAACATATCGAGAGAGACGTGCGTGGTAATGGTTACGAGTTCTGCCACGAACACAAAGACGAAAAAAAAAAAAAGAAAGGAAGTGAACAAACTTATGTCACTCTTACGTCTACCAGACGGGGCTTGGGAATACGCCCGTCACCACAAGGAAAACTTCTACGTCTCCAGGTTGGTTTCTCTAACCACAAACTGTGGGCGTCGACGCTACACCGCATCCGCAGAATGCTTGAAATATAAGTAATGTCTCCGGATTTTTACTACCCCAGACGTGACGTAATGGCGTGCGCCAGGATGTGGTGTTTTCTCTCGTTCAAAATTTACGACTATTCTTATTCGTTTACTGTAATTATTAACCATATTTAATTCTAACTTTATTTCTCTTCGTGTCCAGTCGTATTCAGAGTTCCCTAACTCCTGGACAGGAGGACAAAGAGGCGATGACAAAAAAAAACAACTGGATCTGTTTTTCCCGTTCGAGTCATGACGCGCCGGTGGCCGATCCTGATGGGTTCATTTACGTCAAGGAGAGCCCTTCCCTCAGTCTCTTTATGAGGACGAGGTTCGACAGCCTTCTTGTGGCCTGACGTCCCTGAGGAGGCTGCGTCTCCCGCCTTCTTGCGACCTGACATCTGTGAGGATGATGACTTCTCTTGCCCACTGCCACTGACCGTCCTTGGCACGCTTCTAAATTGATTCTCTTTTTTCTCTCATGGTAATCTGTTTCAAGAGCTTGCCTGTCACCAACACGAAGCTGATGAGCTTGGTCATGGACCTCCGAAACCGCACTGAGGTACAGACAAGGCTACGTAAGGTCCAAGAACTCTAAAACCACCCGTAGGTATATATAAGGTATACCTAAAGTGCATTCACCAGCTCTTAACTCTACCGTGGTGCTATAAGGACTAACCTTTAACACCTTTATGTCGTGTTAACACCATAAAATCCGTACCTATAAACGCACTTTCCATACACACTATTTTCTCGCTCTTTTATTCACAACAGAGAAATATTCTACTTCTAAACATCCCGTTCACGACTAAAAAATGGAAATATTCCCAGCTGTAGAGGTGCCATTCACAAAAGAAGAGCCAAAGATTTCTCGATATGGAAGTTCCCCATTGGTAAGAAGAGTCGAAAAATATATTCCGGGGTCCAGCGCCTCCATTCAGCGTATTCTCCCGTCCCTGTTGGATGCTATATATTTGACAATATGGAGACCCCGCGAAAGCGGGCAGCAACACCAAATTCCTTTAGGGCGCGCCAGAGGGAAGGTCTGCATTAGCGTCAACAGATATTCGACCCCGGTGTCTCTCTCTCTCTCTCTCTCTCTCTCTCTCTCTCCATCGTAATCCTGATGTGATGTACTGAACGAAGAAATGATCAGACAACTTCTTAAATGTCTGAATCCATTTCAAACTTACTTTCGTCGTGTGAACTGCAAGTCTTTGACATGTCCATATTTTCTCATTATTTACCCTTGACTGTGATAGGATAAGTCTACCAAAGTCTATGATCACGGCAAACTATTTGTATTTCGAATTTATATATCTCGATTCCAAGCAGTTTAATTTCAGCTTTCCGCAATTCATTACCTGATTTCCAGGAGTTTACTCTCTGATTCCAACATACTTCCTGTTTTCTGCAGTTTAACATTTTCATTTCTCTGTATGAATTGCACAAGCCAACGTGGGAATATAATGAGTCAACTTTATCCATAAGTCGGAAATTTGCGGTGGCCTGGAAATTTGTGGCGAGGCAGAGAGGGAGAGAGAGAGAGAGAGAGAGAGAGAGAGAGAGAGAGAGAGAGAGAGAGAGAGAGAGGGAGAGAGAGAGAGAGAGAGAGAGAGAGAGAGAGAGAGAGACTGAGGAGGAATTTACAGCCCGGAGGAAATTCGTGGTAAGCCAGAAAATCTAAGCCTCCAAGCGGAAGTTTGTGGTTAAGTAGGATTTTCTGTCAACCCGGAAATATGAGGCGAAGCGGAAGCTGCCGTGGACGCGCGGCCAACGCTCGGTAATATGGATCAGCCACGCGTTTGTTATTTTCTTTCCTTCTTTCTCCTTTTCAACCCAGGACTGGACGATGGCCAGCCGTGATTAGAGAGCCCGAGGATTTCCTTTTTTTTTCGTGGTTGAGTTCGATGGCCATGAGATCTGAGAGGAAAAATATCCATGGAACTGATTGTTGCACTGAAAAAAAAAAGACTGTAGTTTACTGTCCTTCCTAGTGTGTGTGTGTGTGTGTGTGTGTGTGTGTGTGTGTGTGCGTAGGGCAATGCCTCATGAGTCATTGGTTTCGAACCCTGCGTCCATGTGGCTAACATGTACCTACGCATGTATGTATGTATGTATGTCGTTGGATTTAATGGCGACCAACAGTTAGTGCTCTGTCTGTCTGTCTATCTGTCTGTCTCTCTGTCTGTCTGTCTGTCTCTCTCTCTCTCTCTCTCTCTCTCTCTCTCTCTCTCTCTACTCTATCTATCTATCTATCTATCTCTCAAGCCCCATTCACGGACTCAGGTCTTCATCGTCGTCGCCAGGCCCTTAAATAAATCACAATAAAGGGACTAAATAAACAGATAGGTAAGGAGAGGAGAGGAAAAGAATCTATATGAGTTTTTGGAATCAGTGGAGGCCAGACCTCGTATACCTAACGTAAAGCAAACAAAACACAGAAATAATCTTTGCATTATCCTCGCCTGTACAGCGTATCTTAAGGAACCTCAAACCAATCTTTTAAAACATTTACCAAATAAAAAAAGAAAACGATTCCGGGGGCGACTAATCCATTGAGCCAACCCTCTCGTGTGCGCGTTACCACAAATACCATCAAAAGAATAATACGTCTTGCTGTTTGTCTTTCATCAAGATGGGTCCGGCTGTGGCACACAGCCTGGGGTCGTGAGGTCCTCCTAAAGTCTCCTAATTAGTTGACCCTCAGTCAATACAGGTCCTGGAGAGTCATGTCTTTAACCCCAGTTGAGAGGTTAATCACCATAAGCCGGCTGAAATATCCCCCCTCGCATCGCCGCTTCCAACTTTGAATTATCCTCCGGCCTCATATTAAATCATACGAAATTATGTTAATTCCAAAGACAGGAGGAAAAAAAAAATAAACAGCACCGCGCCTTGAATCATCCAATATTCCAGGCAAATTTAGGGGATTCAATGTGACTGTGAGGGCTGGGCCATCCAGTCGACTACAGACAGTCTCGGCAGGAATGACTGACTGGTGGCTGCGACTTAAGTCATGAATGACTAACTGGTGGCTCAGATGCCAGTCATGAAAGCAGCAGACCACACTCATGATATAAGCTGTGACCGGGGACTGGTCTGATCTGCCAGCTCTGTGGGATGGAGTTATCATTATGGAGTCTCTACAAGGAACCAATTAGCCAACTTTGTTTTAATCACCAAATGTGTGAGATTTTACAGGCTTTTGAATTGTGCATTTATTCATTTTTTTAAGGAAAACGTATATTTAGTTTCAGTATAAAACGTATATATTTATTTTTAGTAATTTTTTCTTTTTGATCTATTGTACCTAAAAATATCTGTCTGTTCCTGTCCTTCCTACTTCTGCGGCCACAGCGCACATACACAGACAGACAGACATACTCTATATAACATCCCCTCAAACAGCCCTTGTGTCTGTTACTCTGTACATTCTCTGTATAGTTAAAGCCCTTAGCAGCAGTTTCTTTCGAAAACCGTTGATTTTTAACTCTATCAAAAACATAAAAAACACATTTCAGGTATAAATTGCATACTTTTAATCTCACTGATTGATAAAGTTTATCCATATTCATGCGTGATCATCATTTAAAACAATTCTCAAAAATTATGCTAATGCTTTTAGGGCAAAGGTTACTCCTGTTTTTATCTTTTTCCCTCGCCATGCAAAAATATCCGAGATTCATTTAAAAACAAGGTATGGAAAACATTATTCGATCATTCTAGGAACAAACAGAATGAACTGAAAGGAAAATCAATATGTCTTCAAGGCACAGAGAAGACATGAAAGATATCTACGCAGCTTTACTATCGTGGTAGACATAGTGCTATCCTTGCTAGGGAGAGAGAGACCTTTTTATTTTTAATGTTGAAGGCTCCAGTCACGGACAAAAGTCCACATCAAGGCCGGGCCCTAACTGAAAAATAGAATTAAAAAACTCGAAAACAAAAACAGGGAAAGCATTTACGAATTTTTGAGAAAGTGAATGTCCTGTCTTTTGAAATGAGCTAGGTCATAGTTACTGGGAAAGACATGAGAAAGTAGAGAGTTCCAAAGGCTTCGACGTGTAGGAAAAGAAGCAGTTATCAAAACGGCACACCCTTGAGTTGCCGATGGCCACACAATAATCATGTGACGCAGCAGCTTGCCGAGTATTATGTGGTCTAACAAGTGGTGGGGGCACAACAAACAGCCACCTCCTCTACTCCTCTCCAAGTCTTCTTCCGTGTAATATACTTCTCTTTCTACTTATTCTCTCTCACACTTGTTCTATATTCCCGTTTCCTCCCGTTAGTCTCTCCTCTTGATTATTTAGGTTCAGATTTTGCCTAAGGATACGTGGTTAACGTCATCTCTAGTACTGATGCCGTATAGATATACCGAAGCAAATAGACACGTAAAGCCGATTCTCATCTGTTACCACAAATGGAGCACTGATTCTCTGAGAGACGATACGATAAACTTATCTACGAAGGTAATGTTATGCTGATAACGTGATTACGCTTTCTCATTATTCTGAATTGAAATATATTATGTCTAAGCGTAATAATGGTGGGCAGTTGTTTCTCGATGAATTTTGTGTAGACTTTTCACGACATTCCTCTTTAGGTGTGAGATTTGTTTCGGCTGATTCTTGAGTAGTGTCTTATCAATGCTTGCAGCAGCTCTCTTTCCACACCATATATTCCGAACACCTGCAACAGAGTGTCTCTGTCAACCTTATCATGCGCTTTCTCCAGATCAATAAACGCCACATTCTAGTCAAAAGGAATACAAAGGAATTCAAACATCAACAGACCAATGGGTCCTTTCAGGGCTTTTTGTGATAGTGGAAGATATCAGAAACTCACAGACCAGTGTGGTCAAAGTTAGAACGTATACTGATAATCTAAAAAGAATAACCTGCAAATTGTCGATGTGACAAAGGAGGCGCAAATAATGCAGTTCGTGGCCTTGAAGCTAAATACCTATCAAGTCTAGTCTTAAACGTGTCTTTAGTACTGCTTTCAACAAATTTAACTGACAAATCGTTCCATATGTTCCATATTCTACATTTTGTTCACCTCTAAGATTTCCTCATACGTTCCTCAGATCAAACGCCTGATCCACATATCCTCAACAACTCCTAAAGCCACAGTATTACTTCTCGTGTATATATGTATACACGTGTGTGTGTGTGTGTGTGATTGCTATTTGGTATACTATTTGTTTGTTACACGGAGTTTTACACTCGTGTTGCCACGTCTCTTAACCCTGTGTATATATGTAACGTCTTGAATGCTCTGCAGGAACACACACACACACACACACACACACACACACACACACACACACACACATACACACACACTGACACACACACTAGCCTGAGCAAGGTACCTATCTATCGACCAGTCCCGAGGGGAGGACGAACACCTGGGTTGTGTGTAGGCCGATCGACACGCCCAGGATTCGAACCCATGAGGGTTCCGTGCCGACCCATGGTCATTAACGCTAACCACTGTGTGTGTGTGTGTGTGTGTGAGTTACTGTAGGATATCCAGTGTACAGAAAACCGAAATGAATTCACTGAAAATTATGATGATAATTGAAGTGATAGACTCCAAAACCTTATAAAGTATAAATTGAATTCAGTATGAAATTTCAATCAAGGAATTATCATCAATCAGCAAAATTTGAGGCTTTACATTTCACCGTCCTCATTTCCTGTATATTCTTTCACTGCGCGACTCTATATAACAGTGACATATTTTGCTGCCGAGCGCATTATTTGAAGTCTCTAATCATCATGACACATGCACATTTTACAGTGGGATTCAAATGCATTTCTATTTTTAATCTGCTAACACAATGAACAAAAAAAATTTCACCATTGAATAAGCGAGAACAGTGAGGCGATATTTTCCTTTTTTTTTCAGGGGCATGAATATGTATTTTCAATATTTATATTGCCGTGCAGAGAGACAAAAGCTGCCATTGGTTGCTGGTGACCAAAAGCATATTATTTGCTGCTCATCGTTAATGAATAATTTACTGGACAGTCGATGGGAACGGAAATATTTAGTCCGCACGTTGTACCGAATGTATATAGTGATAAATCTATGCAAAAGAAATATTTGCAGGATGTATATTGCTTCCAATGCATCTTCTGACTATGCAACAGAAATGTTTTGACCGCGCATTGCTTCAAATGTACCTGGTTACAATATCGCAAATCAAAATACATTGTTCCCGATGCATCATCTGACAATCTATGCAACAGAGATATGCGGATCGTACATTGCTTTAAATGTATCTTGTGACACACTATTCAACATAAATATTTGGACAATACTGCACCAAATGTACCTCTTCAAAATATATACAAAAGTATTTGAATTATATTTCTACGAATGTATCAAGTGAAAATCAGAAAAAAAAAGCATTGTCTGTAAATCGTTCCAACTGTTACATTCCATCCTTTAGGTAAACTGTATTTTAGCTGAAGCCGTTTTTGTAAAGGTGCAGAAGATGAAATTCTAGAGAAAAACAATTACTGTAAGATGGAAAAGATATTCTTTTCTTTCATACTTGATTGCCATTTCCCGCGTTAGCAAAATATCGAAAAGATATCTTTTCTATTTCTTTTTGAAAATAACAGTAAATGTGTGAAACCCTAATCTCGTTAACTTATCTGTTATTACGTCTTGTCAGAGATTAATTTCTCTCATAAGCACATCCCAGCACCACAGAATATCGATGGAGACAGAGAATCAAGACTTTCTTTTACGAATTCATTTTGATTTTACTTTGTTTCCATATATATATATATATATATATATATATATATATATATATATGGAGAAGAAAGAATTCCAGCTCCGTAGTCCCTGTGTGTAGTAGAAGGCGACAAAAAGGGGCTGGAGCAGAGGGCTGGAAACCCTCCCCTTCTTGCATTTCATTTCTTATAGTTGGAACAGAAGAAGGAGCTAAGTGGATGGTGCTTATCCTTCTCGAAGGCTCAGATTGTGGTGTCTGAATGTGTGTGGATGAAACCGAACTGAGAAGAGAGGAGAGAAAAGTAGCATGAGGAAAGAAACCAGGATGTTCTGGGCCTGAGTGAAACAAAGCTCGTAGTAATGGGGAAGAATGGTTTGAAAATGTCTTAGGAGTAGAGTCAAAGGTTCGTGAGGAGACAAGTGCTAAGGAAGGATTAGCGCTGCTGCTGAAGCACGAGATGTGGGTGCGTGTGAATGATTGTTGGGAAGTGATAACTAGATAATGTGGGTAAAAATGAAAGTGTTTGGTGAGAGATGAGTGATTATTAGTGCTTATGCACTTGGCCATGTGAAGCAACATGAGATGCAAGTTTTTTGGGAACAATTTTTCTTAGTGGTGCAGCAGTTAGCATTCCTGACTACGGGCCGTCCATGGTTAAGCGCATCGTTTCAAATCCTTGTTGCGGCAGTCGGTCTACAGTGACTTCAAAATCCCTTACGCAAAGCGAGTTCTTTACCCTGTGGCCCAAAAGTTCATAATCGAATTTCTTGTTGAGGTTTCGTTCTTGCAACAGGTGACATTTACTGACGTTTAAATGGCATTTCCCATTTCCTAGACCATTTACCCATATCATCCAGATCCTCTTGTAATCTCTCCTTATCTTCTTCATCTAATATGGCACTGCCAATCTTCGTGTCATCTGCAAATCTGAACACTAACTTATTCATATCATTAACGTACACGATGAAAAGTATATGTTCCAGGACGGACTCCTGGAAGATCCCACTAGTCACGGGTAACCACGGTGATGATTCACCATTTATCAAGACTATTTGCTTCCTATTACGTAACCAGGCTTCTATCCTGTTTCTTACGCATCCATAAATTTTCTGGGCCATGGCTTCAAGCTTCTGCTTATTGTGGGGAACTTTGTCGAGTGCTTTTTGGAAGTCCAGGGAATATAACCCTATCCAATTCCTTGTATGTTTCTTCTTGTTAACAAATCCATAGCTCTCACCGCGGGAACATCATGTTTTTTTTTTTATGGGATAAAGTGTGTGAGTTACGTGTTGTCAAGTGTTACGTACGCGATGGATAGAGTGTCCTGTCGCCTACTCGAAGTCAGTAGTCCTCCTACGGGTAAGGTAGAACGGAAAGAAAGAAAGAGAGAGAGAGAGAGAGAGAGAGAGAGAGAGAGAGAGAGAGAGAGAGAGAGAGAGAGAGAGAGA
>JAYMFT010092761.1:0-13974 GCA_038088735.1 Panulirus argus | reverse complement strand
TTACACACACACACACACACACACACACACATTCCTATCTTGTTATCTTTTGAAATAAATGTATGAACGTTAAGACAGTGAAAGTACGGGTAATGTACGTCCCCCTGGACCCATCACCATCATACACAGCCATTTGCTTAATGTCTTGTTTACCAAGATTTCTTCGTCTCCTTTTCTTGAATTCCTCCCGCTCCTGAGAACCTCCCTGCAACAGTAGTCTAAGAACCTCCCTGTACTGGTGGTCTGAGAACCTCCCTGCATCAGTAGTCTGCTATAGGAAAGAGTCTGTTCAGTGCCGCTGCCTCGCTGGTGACGGCCGTAACCTGATACCTCAAAAACTATCGTGTTTCCAGTTGTTTTCCGTTACTGACTTTTTCTCAGGGGTTACTAAACTATGCGGGACGAGGCTGATGCTGCCTTTTTGGTGTGGTAGTCTCGACTATATTTTGGGTAAATCCGTAAATTTGTCTGCATATATCTGATATATTTTTTATTTTTTTGTCTGTCCTGAAATTTCATGAGGTTGAACTTTGATATATTTGGAGCTGAAGGATGTCCCTGTCTGTCCATTGACTGTAGGTGCGGGTAATCATCAGTCTACATTTACCTACCTGGACTGCGCGGGGAAAGAGTTTTATACTCGTGGGGCCCCATTTCTCGAACATTCTCCTTTTTTTTGTGGATAATGTGATTAGAGGAGAGGACGAAGAGGTAGGATAAGGGAAGGGATAGTTTGAAATGGATGAGAAGACTGGGGTGCGTATAGACGTATGGTGTAAGATTTTTTGATGCATTTGGATGATTAACAAGAACCGTGTTGTTTGTGACTTCCTCGTTTATATACCCCCGTCAGACTGGGATGTTTACTATCATACGATCTTTTAGACTTCTGTATGCTGTCCGCATCTTCCATTATCTTCTTTCACTTCATTCAATTCACCAACTATTCTTATACCATAAAAGTACTTCTTTTTCATCCTTTTTTTTATACTTAACAAGCATTTTGCTTTATTTCGTATCATGTCCTCTGTTTGCCCTATCCCTACATCTTATGAATAACTTTTCAATATTTATGTGCGCGAATAGGAGAATATTCATTGAATTACCTTCTGCAAGAGGCTTACAATAAACATAAAATCCATGCAAGAATAGAAAAAAAAAGTATTTAAGAATGAAAGGTGTTGAAAAGACATCCTTTACACAAACACAAAAGCAAATGTTGATGTACAGCCTGCTAATCACCTATGACGTTCGCTGTGGTTGGGACGGGGGATCTTCATGTGGCTTGTCTGCACGAGCTTGGGTGGGATCGATGCGGCTGCGTTGCATAACTGCAACCCGGGGACGAGGGATCTCAGGTGGGAAGAGGTAAAGGTGTCGGGTACTGATGCAGTGGCTTCTTCTCCATCTGTCGGACGAGGTCCAGGCGATGGCTGGAGAGAGTTGGGAGGGTTAGTGTGTTGACAGCCTTTTCGTGGGTGGTTTAGGGGAAACGGAGGCTGGCCTTGCTGGCCAGCTCAGGCTATCCGTGTGTGTGTGTGTGTGTGTGTGTGTGACGCGTGGCTTCACATGCGCCGTAGACTTTTGGGATAAATATTGTCTCGGGGCAGCAAGTGTGAGGATGGGGAGGAGGTGCCGCTGAATGAAAACCTGGGTCCCGCGGGATAAGTTCCCCGATAGGGAAGAGACAGAAACTTCCGAAGTTAACACAAGTTTGTCAAGAGAGGAAAAACCGAGGGCTTTTTTTAACACTGACACGGTGAGGCGAGGGTGTTGTGGTGAGGCGCTGGGTCTTGTGGTGAGGCGAAGGTGTTGTGGTAAGGTTAGTGTTGTTATGGTTAGGCTGGGATGTTGTGATGAGGTTAGTGTTATTAGAGGGAGATAATGTTGTAGTGGCGAGGCAGGGTTGTTTCTGTTAGGGTAGTGTTGTTATAGAGAGATAGTATTGTTGTGGTGACGCAGGGGTGTTGTGGTGGAAAAAAGGAAGTGATTAAGGACAAGTGAACCCTAAAACCGGGTGAAATTATAAGGAGGGAAACTACGAAGACCCGAACGTGAGTTCGAAAACATCGTATTTGATGTATACAATACAGGAGCGGGGAGATATGTGCCAAGAGGAGGGAACTGAGGGAAGGGATCAGAGGGAAGAAGATTTGAATAGCTTGATAACTGGCGTACAAACGCAAGGGAACACAAATGCAGTGTTGAAGATATATATAAGACAAGGAAGACGTGCAGCGTTCGGAAGGAGAGAGCCGGGAATTCTCGAGTAGAGGTTAAAAGAGGTGGAACAAGAGAGGCACGAAACAAATGCTAATGATAAATCTTATCATATGTGAAGAGCTGAACACAAAGCTCCGGAGTGCGTTTGCTTTAGAGGCATCGTGTCCAGTTCTGTTGTTACCAGACAGGGAAGGAGGTGGGGCCCCGCGGGTGAAACCTCTGGAAGGAAAAAGACACATGCACGAACTAGGCCGGCACGAGGCTCACGAAGAAGCAAATAGCATTAAGACGATGGGGCCACACTGTGCCCATGGAATAGTCAGACGGTATCTCATCATTTGTTTTTCAAGGATCGTAAAGAGATCACTGATAAGCCACCGGGGATATTATCTAAGATCACGCAGATGAAGGCAGTGTTCCAACAGAATGGTTCTGAGCTAATATAGCGCTGATGTTTGTAGGAAAGCGATAGGGAAGTAAGAACAGTGAAGCGCAGACTTGGTGGCTATAGCAAACACGGTCTGCACGGTGTTTTGGAGGACAGTCAAAAGACGAACAGATCGTTTGCTTTACTGGCGCAAATTACCTCCGTGAAAGCCACCACAGATTCAGAAGGACATCACGCACGCCAGACATACCTTACCGGGTTTCATAGAGAGAGAGAGAGAGAGAGAGAGAGAGAGAGAGAGGAGACGAATGGATTGTGTATTTCTGAACAGCCAGATGGCCGGGTATTGATGATGAAAACTAGATTTCCCAGCTGGTGTCAGGGAAGGGCTATATATATACACACTTGCACCGATAACTATCTAACTGGGAGGGATCAGAGAACACATGTCAGCGGAGCTTTTCCAAGCCGGGCGACAGTGACAAGCTAGAGGGTCCCCTCGGGACTCAAGTTTTAAAACCCCGACTGCTATACCTAGACGCGCCTTCTGGAGAATCCAGTGCTATGAAAGAGGTACAGAGTGAAATGTGTAGAGCACAGTGTTGCAAAAATCCTGAGCAAACTGTACAGCAGTGGGCAGATAGATTGGGGGTAACTAAATCCAACTCGTGGAAATCGAAAACAGTGAAAATGGGAACCAACAGACCAGACAGATAGATCAGGAAGGTACCCGGGAGATGGCACCATCCTGAATCCGTTGGCAGCGGATCACGTGAAGGAGGAAAACTATATTTCGTGCATCGTCAGACTTGCTTTTTACCACGTTAACAGGGAGACGTTTATGATGATATAGACGACGTATATTTGACCCAAGATCGAGGAAGATTAATCGGCTTGGTCTCCTCATTTGAGGAATCATGGACGACTGCTGGAGGAGGTCCAAGGGAATGCAGGGAGATTGGCACCAGAACTAAAGCGAATAACTTATAGGGAGACGGGGGAATCCCTCCGTCTGCCCACGTTGGCAGAAAGGAGAAGGAGGGCAGACATAATAACTACCTGCACGTCATAACCAAGGAGGATGAGAAAAGACATGATAATTACCTGTACCTTCAATAAAGTCTTTGAGAATCAAAAAGAACTGGAATACAAGAAGACTTAATAAGGAGAGTATATTTGTAAGTTAGGCAAAAAAGATATACACAGGGGCGCGAGGAAGTGTACGGAGGACGTGAAAAAATGTGCAGAAGGGCGTGAGGAAGTAAGGATGGACTGAGAAAGTTTACAGAGGGGCGTGAGGAAGTGTACGGAGGAATGTGAGGAGAAATTAAATGTGAATAATGCTGGAAACTTTTAAATGTTGTGTGACTGAATTGTGTGGTTGAGAGGTGAGGTCCCTCGAGTGCAAAGCTCCCTCCCTATATTCACAATAAGTTAATCACACACACACGGACCTCCGTGGTGTAGTGGTTATCGTTATTAACTATGACTTTACATGGGCTCGCCCGGGATTGGGCCTACGTGAGCTCGTCAGACGGCCTGCACCCAACCCAGGTGTTCATCCCTTCAACGGGGCTGGTAGATAAATAGGTACCCGGCCGAAGCTGAGGTTCAGATGTAAAAACATAGTACATATATATACAAGGTTAAGGACGGGGCAATACGAGTGTAAAACTTGACCCCGTAACGTTACACACACAGAGCAATCACATATAGTGAGTCACATATCAGAGATTTTATTATTTTCATTCTTCCCCTTTCACTGAAGCGGACGAAATGCTCAATAACCGAAGAAACGGGAACTAGAGACGTGGTGTGATTCCCTCGGGCCAGACCACGAGCCCTCCCCTCACCTGGCGATGAGCAAGGCTGTAGGGAGAGGTGCCCGCGTCAGATCGCGGGGAGATGGAGGGCCGCGCAGGTTTATGGCATCGGGGATATCTGGTCGTATGTTAGGGACGGTGTGATGGCGTAGTGCATCGCAACACTGCACTACAGCTGTACTGCACCGCTCTCTCTCTCTCTCTCTCTCTCTCTCTCTCTCTCTCTCTCTCTCTCTCTCTGTGTCTGTGGGTATATGTTAGTGAGAGCGTGGTGTACATGTGTCTGTGTGTCTGTGTCAGTAATAGCTTATCTAATTACCATCTTTTTTTATATATATATATATATATGTGCAGGACACTTGACACTCCTGGGGCGCCAACATCTCAACCTTATATGTACGTATCTCGTACCCATGTTTGACTTTCTCAGCGTTACCAGCGATCTCTTCCCTCTCCCAGCGTTACCAGCGATCTCTTCCCTCTCCCAGCGTTACCAGCGATCTCTTCCCTCTCCCAGCGTTACCAGCGATCTTTTCCCTCTCCCAGCGCTACCAGAGTTTTCTTCTATCTCCCAGCGCTACCAGCAGTCGCTTCCCTCCCACAGCGATAGCAGCGTTCCCATCCCTCTCTTGGCGCTACCAGCGCTCTCTTCCCTCTTCCAACGCTAACAGCGTGCTCATCTCTTTCTCAACGGTAGCAATGTTTGCTTCCTTTCCTCAGCGCTAGCAGTGTTTGCTACCTTCGCCCAACGCTAGCAATTTTTGCAACCCCCAATTTTGGCAAAGTTTACTACCTTCACCTCAACGCTAGCAATGTTTGCTACCTTCTATCAACGTTATCAATGTTGCTGCTTTCCCCCAGCGCTCGCAGCGTTTGCAACCCCCTGTGTTAGCAATGTTTACTGCTTTCCCCCAGCGTTAGCAATGTTTGTTACCTTCATCCAGCGCTAACAATATTTATAACCCCCTGTGTTAGCAATGTTCGCTACCTTTCTTCCAACGCCACCAGTGTTTGCTGCCTTCCCCCAACGCTAGCGATATTTACTGCCTTCCCCCAACGCTAGCGATATTTGCTGCCTTCCCCCAACGCTGGCAATGTTTGCTACCCCAAGTGCTGGCAATGTCTGCTACCTTCCCCCAGCTCTAGCAAGTGTCCACATCCTCTCAGTGTAGGTCTTTCCACATGGCCCCAGTGGAATCCAAATGTGAAGGTGATTATCACTCCCTCACTTGAACCTTCGCAACTCCCCCTATAGTGTGTGTGTGTGTGTGTGTGTGTGTGTGTGTGTGTGTGAACGTAAGTTAGTATCTTTTTCTTTCTCGCTAACTTTCTCCCCGTCTCTCTCTCTCTCTCTCTCTCTCTCTCTCTTTTCACCTTATTGGAATCCCACAATTTTCCCTCTGGCTAAATTGTAAGAAAACTGAGCACGTTGTGCAAACATCCTCTTCCATCACTAAGGCAGAAAAAGCCACAGGCCACATACCGAACATCGACCAATGACGTCAGGGATCTGAAGGCCAGACGCTATCTTGACTCTTCCTCACAGAAAGCAACTTTTTCCCTCTCTCTCTGAACCCCCTTGAGCACGATGGTGTGCGACTCTTGAAAACGACGGGACGACCCTTGATTATAACGTTCATCATACTCAAGGGTCGTGTCGTCGTGCTCAGTGGTCGTACCGTCGTATTCGAGAGTCGTGGTGCCCCCCTCATGCTGAACGGTCGTTGTCTTCATACTCGAAAGTCGTACCGTCACAGGCGGCAACATTTACGTTCCAAGTGTTGAACAGGTTGGTTGGTGCCAGTGTTTCTGACCATGTACTTTAGAGACCTGTCAGGTGCCTGAACAAATCAGACTGAGGAAAGCGTGTCAGACGCACATAATGACCGTAATAATAATGACCCTTGAATAATGTAAAGTATGATAATATCATTAACAGACGTGATAGGTACAGTAGCTCATGAAAACCTGGTTTGCTTGAGGATCGTTGAGTTAAACACTGATTTACCGACAGCTGAAGAATGGAAGTTCCGAGCGACTGGTTGATCTAGGCTGACGTTGTCAATATTCTCTGGCCTTTTTATGGCTGGATTTCTCTTCCTCCTTCAGCAGTTTTAATCCAGTCTTTGCTCCATTTCTGTCACGCTCCTCTGAAGAGAATGGGAATATACGACTCAAACAATCTCTTGACAACCATTGGAAAGTCCTCTGCAGACATTCGTCGATATGGTCGTCTCAGACTCATATACCATTATCAGAGTCAGCGAATTAATTTCTGATTCCAGACAAACTTTTTTAGTCGGTATAACTGTCCACTAATAATGGTGCGCGTGTATATTTTTGTCTGTCTGCGGAAAAAGTTAACTTTTGACATTAACCATAATGGTTAGGTTAAATGTCATTGGTATCGCGAGTGTAGTGATGATGGGCTGTTTGATATGATGGCCTTAGATGTGAAGATGAAGGTGTAGTGAAGAAGAGTATAGTGACCACAAAATAATCCAAGTTAAGCGCAAGGCCGACCAATGACTCAGTGATGATAAAGGTATTGTGAAAACTGAATGTAATGAAGATATGATCTTTCTTGGAAACCCCACATTGCATGAATAGCTAAGTATGTCTTTAAGGAACTGGGTGTCCTGTTTAGATGTCGAAACTTCTCTTCTGAACAGTTGCTCCGTTTATATAAGGGATTGATTCGTCCTTATATGGAGTACTTCTTACTTGACAGAGTTGAGTCGAAAGCGGTCCGACTTATAAACTGTCCCAGGGTAACTTTCAAACTTGACCCCCTTGCCTTACGCCGCAATGTTGGTTCACTTTCCCTCTTCTATAGTTATTACTCTGGTTTTTGTTCCCGAGAACTGGCTGCTTGTGTACCACATCACTAGCTAGACCACGCAATACTCGGCAAGCTGCTACGTCACATGATTATTGTGTGATTATCAGCAACTCAAGGGTAGGCCGTTTTGATAACTGTTTCTTTCCTTACTCGTGGAAGCTTTGGAACTCTACCTTCTCTTGTCTTTCCCGATAACTGTGACCTGACACATTTAAAAAAAACAGGTTTTTAACTTTCTGAAAAGTTTGTAAATACTTTCCCTTGTCTTTTCATTTTCCATTTCATAATTCTCTCCATATTTCCATTGAGGCCCGTCCTTGATGTGTCCTTTGGTCTGTGACTGGAGCCTTCAACATAAAAAAAGGGAATGGATGTAGTGAAGACGTGGAGTAATGAAGATGTGTGTGTAATGAAGATAATGCACGAAGATAAAAGTGTAATGGAAATGAATTTTAGTGATTATATAAGTGCAGTGATGATGGAAACAATGGTGAAGATAACTGTGTAGTGAATAAGTTTAGTGTTGTGAAAATGACGGTGCAGTGAAGGTGGCCTTTTTCTCACCTGACCCTAAAATGCTTCAAACTAGGTTTAAGGAGAGCCGCAAGGTGTTGTGATGTAGTTCAGTTAAGATAAGGGTATAGCGAAGATCTGAAGTAAGATGAGGGTGTAGTATAGATATAAGTTATGCTTGTTTAATGATGAGGGTGTATTGAAGATTGCATGTCTATCCTCAACCCAGAAATGAACCTAGTTAGGTTTAAGGCAGGACGAAGATCCTAACATTAATCAATTATATATCAATGGAGGTGATTTTGTCGAAGGTCCTCATACCCCGAAGTGTACTTTATTCCGGACTTCCATCCCGTCCTTGATGAGAGCTACGCGCCGATCCTGCCATCGTGGCAAAAGATCATCGTACGTATTCGTACGTAACTCTTCCTTGCTTCTTTCTTCTCTAACATTCTCTCCTCACTTGTCATCTTTGTGTGCCTATACCATTTCAGCACACCCTGATTAGTTCTCGTAATCAGAAGGCAATCAGCACCACAACTTTCTCAGAGAAAGTCATTGTTTACATGATCAGTCCACATCATCGTCCCATGGCAATTCATTTCCAGCTCGTATACCCTCTTCTTTCCTTCGCGCTTATGGCTAATACAGTATCTTCAAACAAGCCCATCACTGACCTTACAGACATTTACCTTTCCTTACACGTACCCCTAAATGCAACCAGGATCTTAACTTCCTGCTTCACAAGGCGAATCACTTTAGCCATCATTGTTGCTTTTCACTCCGCTTCTTATAGGTCCTCTCCATACATCTCAAACTCTGATCATCCAGTCTATCCCCAACCCACACCCCAACCGCACCTCATTACCTAACCTATGTTCACACACTCCCCCCAACTCTCACCAGCTTCTGAAATTTTTCACTGAAATTTGCCACCAGAGCCGTCCACTGCATCCGCAGGCAGCAACTGATTCACCTCCTATTCCCAGTAAACCTGCCCCTTGTTCCAAGGCCCTCACATGAACCTCTCTCACCACCCCGTCCACAGACAGATTAAACAGCCATGGTGACATCACATATCCGTAACGGAGAACCTGCCTTCATCGGGAGCCTCTCACCCTCCCTTCTCCGTTTCTTTTCACACACATGCCATGTTATCCTAATAAAAATGCACTGCATTTAGTAACTCACTACTTGCCTCATACATCCGTATTATCTTCTCTAAAGTATCTGCGTTATTACTGTCATACGCATTTATTTTTGGTCCATAAATGCCACATAAAAATCACTTTCTCAAAGTATTTCTCACATAAATTCTTCAAAGTAAACACCTAGTCCATGTACCCTTTACTTCAGTTGAAACTCCATTGCTACTCCCTAATCATCTTCTGTGTGCACGACACCACCATCTTTCAACCTGGCACCTTACCAGTTTTACTCAACAGGACTAAATATCTATTATTCTTACATCAATTTTGTTCCCTTTGCTTTCATACAAAAGCACTGTACATACTTTCTGTCTCTCCTCCAGCATCACGCCTTAGGCCATACACATACGTCGAACATTCTGGCTATGCAGTCAGCACCACTGTCATCTACACACCTCAGACTCCACTGCAGGCCTATGGGCTAGGCTTTCACTACCTCCTCAATTTTCAAGATACTCACTCTATCTTCTTTTCACTGTTTTGTCTGTTATTACTTCCCCAGCCAGTCTCCTCGCTGCACCCCCTCCCATTTGCTCTTTTCTTTTCCTCACAAATTTCTGTCCGCAATATTTTCTGAGTATAATCAATACCATCTTTCCCCATCTCTCATTTGCCCTTATTTCCGGCCCGCGCACCTTTCGTTAGACCAACCACCACTTTCTTTTGTCCTCCTCCCAATCACTGGCATTCCTTCTTTACAGATACCGACCATTCCCATCCCTTTCCTTCTTCACCCGTAATCTAATTTCCTTTGCACGCCTGTTAATAAGCACATAATCCATTTACAAATGTTGACACCTACCCTCATCAACCCACACATACTATCCATGAGCCATATATTCCTTATGACCATTCCTTCTTTCAGCAAGCAGCTCGACAGGTTTTATGGAAACACTTTCAAGCGCCTCCGAAAATGGATTCCTTTCTCTTTCAGTCCTCCTCCTTCCTAATGCATGGGCCCTTAAAATCACGCTCCTCTCTTAGCCTATCTTCATTTTATCTAACATGAACTTTGAGCTCATTTCCGTGAACTCTTTAACAAAGTCTCACAACTCATTCTTCAGGAGTGCCACTACTTCCCCTCCTTCCCCCATACTAACCCCTTAGACTTTACCCCCATTAACGTTCCAAACCACATGGGCTGCTGTGAGTAGATCTGGTGCTGGTCTCACCTCCCACTTCACCTCCTGTGAGCAGATCTGGCACTGGCCTCACCACCCACACCAGTTGTTATCAGGCACAGCAGTATTAGAGGTACATGACTAGGCACGAACACCTTGCCTTGCCATTCTTGGGATATGTATTTAGATTGGCTAATAAAATCTTCATTTTGGCTAATAAAATCTTCATTTTGACTCCTCATTAGAACATGGAAATTAGACTAGCAATAATCAAAAATATTTCTGATCATTATCATTTTTCAACATTGACACTATTCTAACATAGAGGAAATTATCAGCAAAAGATTGCAGGTAAAGTTAATCACACCAGAAAACTATAGTAATAATCTATTTCTAATCTTATTTAGTACTCAGTGTTTTGTCTGATATACATTATGTTGTGAAAGAGAGAAATTTAGTTCATACATATAAATTATACACATGCACAACATAAGGTCAGTTACAATTGATTGCTGACTACTGTGAAGCCTCTGGTAACTTACTGGTGGTCCACTGTGATATCTGTTTCTTTCCTAGCACTGCTAAGCTTTGGAAGTTATTAGCCTTTTCCCCTGTGTTTCCTAAGGGCTTCGGCCAGTCCCTTCTTTGAAAGGCGCCATCCCCGTGTGCTCAAGATCTTTATATTTCAGCAGATGAAGAGACGAATGATACTCAGTTGGAAAGGTTATTTGTTTGCATGTCTTCCTCTTTCTGCTACTGCTGGTACTACTTTAGAAAGGCAAAAAAGAATGGTAAATTTCTAGTGTTATAAGACTGTTGAGTATAGTTGATAAATTGTATGGAATAGTAGTGATTGAGAAGGTGGTCGGAATAGTAGTGATTGAGAAGGTGGTCTCATGTACAGAGCATCAGACTGGGGAAGAACAATGTGGTGTGAGGAGTAGAGGAGGATGTGTGAATCATGTGCTTGCTTTGAAGAATTTGTATAAGAAACAGAGACAGAGAGGGATTTGTATGTGATATTTTTGTCTCTGGGAAAAACATATGACAGGATTGAGAGACAGTTTGTGGGTGTTTCGAATATATGGTTAGGGTGGGATGCTGCCAGAAACAGTGAGGAGTTTATATCGAGAGGGCAAAGCGTGGGCGCGTCAGATAAGAGAAGGGTGAGTTGTTCCAGGTGGAGGCTGGTCTGAGAAGAGCATGTGATGTCACCATGACTGTTTAAACTATTTATGGACGGGATGGTAAGGGAGATAAGTGCGAGAGTCTTGGAGAGAAAAGCGGGTGTACAGCCTGTTGTGGGGTGGGGTTATGGGCCAGGGAGATGAGTTACT
Organism: Panulirus argus; assembly: GCA_038088735.1. Taxonomy (NCBI): domain Eukaryota; kingdom Metazoa; phylum Arthropoda; class Malacostraca; order Decapoda; family Palinuridae; genus Panulirus; species Panulirus argus. The sequence continues at coordinate 2,519 of JAYMFT010092761.1, read as the reverse complement.
TGCTGTTTGCTGATGACACAGCTCTAGCAGCAGACTCGAGTAAAAACCTGCATGAATGCTGCTTTTTTGAGTCTGGGAGAGTGTATGAAAGGAGAATGTAGAGAGAAAATGTAAATAAAAGTAAAGTTATAAAGTCTAACAGGGGAGAGACATTTTTTTTTCTTTTTAATTAAATTTTGAATGAAGAGAACCTGGAGGATATGGGGTACTTTAGATACCTTGTAGTGGACATGGCAGCGGTTGGAACCGTGGAAGCTAATGTAAGCCATAGGGTGGGTTAAAGGGGTAAAGCCCTCTTTGCACGGAGGAGACTGTAGAGATTTCACTGCCTATGTGGGCAAAGATGGGTTATGTCTGAAGGCATAAAGTCGTCCCGACGGCGTTGTGAAGATTCAAGGTGCGGTACATGGATGACGCGGTAAGGAGGAGGGTGGATGTCATATAAATCAAATGCTTGAAGACAATATATAATGTGCGGAAGGTTGGTAAGAAATGATAGGATAAAGAAAGAAAGGTAGTAGTAAGAAGAGCGTGTGTGAGAGAGCCGAGGAGGGTGTGTTGAAATCCTTTTAGTGATCGGAGCCTAAACATGCAGGAGGGTGTGAGGTGTGCTCGGGAGAGCGGATTGGAGCGACGTGGTATGGGGGCTACTTGCTGTCTTTGGGCTGAACCAGGGTATATGAAGTGGTTCGGGGAAACCACAGGAAGATCATGTGGGGCTTGGTTGTGGACAGAGGGGGGTCTGGTTTGGGTTCGTTATAATGAGAGCTAGATCGTGGACGTGAGCAAATGAGGCCATTCGTTTTCTGTTCCGGCCGCTGCCTCGCAATGTGGAAACAGCGAACAGGTATGAAATTTATGGTTAAGTGCATGTTGGCTTATTATTGTGAGTATATGTTTTGTCATTGTCGTTTTTGACGGGGGAGAGGGATCTTTGTTTGTGGGTTGCTGAAGTGTCATGCAGGGGCAAGTTTTTACTTCTACCTGGGGTTGGTGGTTTAGGTTGGAGGGACCTAGTGCTGTTGGATACACCCTAAGTGTCGACCATATTGAAATTAGTCTGTAATGGGAGAATGTTTCTTCCATTGTGCAGGTTTTGCATATCTGTGGTTGCTAGGCAGCTGGTGAGTGACCTGCAAGTCTTGTCCTGTGTGGTTTGTAGCTTTGTTATATTTGCTTTTGATAAGATGGCTGTCCAGGCAGGTGAAGAGAGTTCTGGGGGAAGTGGAATTAGTTACTGAGGATACTAATCAGTTATTTTCCTTGTTTAAAACTGTTACCGATAAGTTATCTGCGGCTTTGTTTACGGCCTTTGTGTTGATTTTTGTGTTGTTGGAAGTTAATGTCATCCGTGTGTCGTATGTGACAGTACAGAGGGTTGGAGGTCTGTTAAGTTAACATGGTTGACCATTCAGAGTTATGGGAACACGAGGATTGGATTCATATCTGTCAAGAGTTAAGAAAATAATCGGAGATTTCTCTGGGGACGCAGACATTCGATTTTGGATGAGCCAGAGTTTTGATTGTGTTATATATGTGTTATATTTGTTGTTGCCTGGATAGAGTCTAGATGCTGTGATGTCATTGTAAGGTCATCTGATCCCATAGGAAAGGATTTTCACACTGATCTGTAGGAGGTGATGGAAAATCATAATGGAAGAGTTCGAAGAGGGTTGGCGAAAGAACTTCTCCATGGGGCACCCCATTGTTGAGTGTGAAGGATTTGTAGGTACAGCTTCTGGAAGTGAATGACCCTGGCTTTGTGGCCAGCACTGAAGTCGGTAAACCGCTTCTTATAATTTTTGCGTGTGTGAGGATGTGTCGGGGGACAGTGTCAAAGGCTTTGCTGATATATGTTGCCACTGGCATTGTGCAAGACGAGGGTGAGGCTTGGGGGTTGGGTTGGTTGAAGCTATTCAGGATGTGTCAGGTAAGATACGGATGCAGTGCTATGTATATAGTCTGATTACCATTGCGTGTTGTTTGTAAGGTACTCTTTTGTAAATACGTCACAGAATTTAGTGGTAATAGCCCGTGATAGACCGTTTTCGATTTGACTGTAGTTTCGAAGGAACTATTGATGTATCTTTACAACAGAACATACACTCCTCTCAAAGTTAGTTTCCAATCGCGAACTTTGCTATATCAAAGTTTGATATTTCATTGACTTGGATGGATTACTTATCGATCCTCTTTTCAAGTCCGAGGCTGGAGTCGAATATTAGCCTTCTGAACAGCTGTCCCTTGTCATTACCTCGGCTACACGGTAGACACTGGCGACGTCCTCTGAGAGCCGATCTCCCCAGCGGCAGACCTGCGGCACCCACACAACTCAGGGCCGGTAGCAGGGGAGGGGAATATACCTTCCTCCAAAGTTCTGTTTTACGTTCATTTTCTCTGACCAGTTTTTGTCCTATTCATTCGTTTTCTGTGTTTGTTCCACGTACCTCTAAGCTTTCTTTAAATTCTCTCTCTCTCTCTCTCTCTCTCTCTCTCTCTCTCTCTCTCTCTCTCTCTCT
>JAYMFT010092760.1:0-28170 GCA_038088735.1 Panulirus argus | reverse complement strand
TTTTCCTCTAAGGCTCAGTCCTCTGTTCTTAACGCTACCTCACTAATGCGGGAAATGGCGAATATGTATGAAAAAAATATATATATCACTTCTTTAGCTACAATACTTAGAGGTATTAGCTACTGCAAGCCAAGATGATAGATTATGAGTGCACACTAAACAAATGCATCTGTCATATTACCTCGTTATGAGAGGATTCGAATATAAATTTTTTGCCGCTTTAGCCAGTCACAATGTCTGACACCAGGTAACGTGTTGCACCAGCAGACAGAATTATCCGTCTGGTCCTGTATAATCTATGCTTCCAAAGCCATAAATGCAAAGGCCATTCTATAAAGTGAGTATGTATGGTCTTAGAATTATCTTAAACAACTGAAGTTGTTCCATGCTTTTCAATCAGTGTTAAAACTTGACATTGACAACCTTAATGACCCTTGAAGTCAACAAGCTGAGAGTGCAAATAATTAAACAGTCAGTCATACATGAAAAGAGAGCATTAATGGTCATAGCACTATAATGGACTGTAAAAGCTGTTCATTTTTGTCTTCTAAATTAGTGTTTATGACATGATATTCACAGCTTTAATAACTGTGGCAGTCAACGGGCCAAAAGGCCAGCTAACCAACCATCCAGCTCCCTTTTCCCCTGTTGACTTCACAGAAGGTCACTGCAGTCATGTGCTGAACATGGTACTTTTAGAGGGATTATCTGTGGAACAAGTGCTTCTTTAATCACTCCACTTATGGGTTCATCCACTCCTCATTAGCACAGAAACTGATTAGGCAGCTTAGAGATGACACCAGTTTCATACAGTGCATGTTCTTCCCCATCTGAGCTTAAGTCAAATGATTCATGTTCCAAAGAAAGACAAGTACCTGGGATGGGCTACAAGTTGTGTGTGTGTGTGTGTGCATACATAAATAGGAGTAAATTGTCTGTCTCTTTACATTTATTTCTTTGTTTACTTACTGGTTGCCTTTCTTTCCTTACTGAATCTCTATGAAGGAATTGATGAGTAGTTCATATTTTTTTACATAACATTTTCTTTGCCAGATTTGCCCAATGACAAGTATTCTTATGATACAGTTGGTACCAAATGAACTAAGATAAATGATATTTTAAGGCACTGTGCCATTAAATTGCTAGGTGGGTTATCAATTTTGATGGAATATTGACTCAATATACTGGGGTTTTTATTGTAATTTATCCAACTCCCTTTTTGTACCTTTGGCACCATTCAAAATCTGACAAACAGGCTGAACAAGAGACTTTCAAATATAGGATACGATTGGGTGTCTGAAGTTTTATGTAACACTACTGACAGTGAGCAGAAGTTTGAATGCCTTTTGGTGTAACATTTATAACATAAGAACAGATTCTGTAAAAGTTATAATATGAGAACAGATTCTGATGTATTAAGGGGGGAGATTGTTGTTGAAGAGATCCCGGTAGTTTGGCTGGGCCAGCAAATTAAAAGAAAAATGAATCTGAGTTTCCATAAATTATTCCAATGCCCTATAGTTTAGGGGCCCAGAAAATGAAAAGGTTCAGCTTCTTTCAATTATCACTGCTTATATTTCCAATTTTGGCAGGATCATCTGGAGAGGAAGGATATTTTGGCCCCTGGGCCCCAAAATTCTTAATATGTCACTGGGCAGAATCTTTTATTCTGAAATGTGATTATCCACAGTACCAGTAATTATTGATCCTGGAAAGCTAAAGCCATGCTGTGGAATGTGAATATATTTTGACATTTGGAGAAATGGAAAGACATACATCATTTGGCTAAATTACAGGGTGTAGAGGTAAAAGATGAACACAGAAGGATACCATGATTACATGAAAGTCTCTGCTGACAGCTGGTTTACAGTAAAACAGAATCATTTCTGAATCAAGCATATTGAATTATCCACTGAGCTATCTTGTGTTTAGTGTTTCCTAGTGGTGGAGATGATTTTGATTTATTAAAGAAAATTTCATATTTAGAATTACATGAAATTTTTCATTACTCTCATTCCTAGGTTTCTTGTGGTGGCAGACTCGGAAACTATTTACCTCCGGTTCGTAAACCTAACTTCTTCATGGCCAGAAGAATACCAGAAACGTGTTGTGTTTGAATACCATGATGTGTGGTACCCTACAGACAGACAAAGTATGCGTACTATGTTTCGTGTATGTGCGACAGAGCGGCTCTTCCTTCCTGAAATGTTCCCTAATCTTGATGCCGCAATATACATAGATACAGACCTAGTATTTTTGCGACCACCAGAGCAATTGTGGGAAGAGTTCCATAGATTTAATGATGTTCAAGTAGCTGCAATGGCGCCATGCCTATATCACTATGGAGGCAAGAAAAATAAGGTAGGTTCTTAAAAAGTTTAAATGCACAATTACTAGCCCTTTAACAATTACCGTGACTTCTGAAAAGGCAATTTTATCTCATTATCAGTTTAGATGAATCTTGGTATCTTTCGTTATTTTTTTTATTATACTTGATTGCCATTTCCTGCATTAGCGAGGTAGTGCCAGGAAACAGACAAAGAAAGACCCATCCACTCACATACACATATACGCACATTATTTACCTCCTTCCAAAACATCTTTTTATTGATCCTAAATTTTAGTTATTCTCTCTGTTCCCAACTCTCATTTGTCCTCTTTTTCAACGCTTGCACCTTCCTCTTGACCTTGTGCCATTTTGTCTCATACATCTCCCTGTCATTTTCACTCCTTCCTTGTAAATACCATCTAAATGCATTTCTTTTCTCTTTCACTAGCAGCTTTACTTCATTCCACCACTCACTACCCATTCTAATCTGCCCACCTCCCACCTTTCTCATGCCCTACAGATCTTTGTGGTTTCTCCTATGATACTTCAGATGTCATGGTTCAACCTCCTGACAACATATTGCTCTCTATATATCACACTGTTCCAATTCACTTTCTCCTATGCATGCCTCATATCTTACTGCATGTTCAGGCACCAGTCACTTAAAGCATCTTTCACACCATTCTTCCATCTCATGCATGGACCCCCTCTTCTTGTTCCATGCACTTTTGACACATATACCATCTAGTCATCCTCTCCTTGCTCGTATTCTGATGTCCAAACCATTTCAGCACACCATTTTAAGTTCTCTCAATTATAATCTTCTTACTACCACACATATCTCTTACCCTATCATTTCTTAATCATCCCTTTTCAACCCTCCAACAAATTGTCCTCAAGCATCTCATTTCCAACACATCCACCCTCTTCTATACTTTTTTGATCTAGGGCCCACATAAAGCAACCTTACATAACTGTTGGGACTACTATAACGTTAAACATATCCATCTCTGCCCTCATAGACAGTAACTTTTCTTTCCACAAACTCCTCAATGCACCCAAGACCTTAGCCCCTCACTTTATTTTCCATGGTTCCATCTACTGCCATATCAACTTACAGATATCAAAAATACTTCTTTTCCTATAGGTTCTCTCCATTCAAATTAACATTTTGACCAACCTGCCTCTTTACTCCACTAAACGTCATAACCTTTTATTCATATTAACTCTCAACTTGCTCTTCTCATACATTTTCTCAAACACAAACTTGTGCAGTTTCTTACTGAAGACTGCCACCAGAACTGTGTCATCAGCAAACAGTGACTGACAACTCCCAGCCCTCTGTAACAAATTGCAGGCCACCTATGTCTTCAAGACCCTCACATTTACCTTCCTAAGCACCCCATCCATAAGCAAATTAAACAGCCATATTGTTTTCACACACCCTTGTCACTGGCCCACCTTTACCTGGAATCATTCACACATTCCTCTTCCTACTTGCACACACTCCTTACTCTCTTGATAAAATATCCTCACTGCTTTTAGTAGCATTTCCCCTGCACCATATAACACCCAATAAAGCATTTCTGTCAACCCTATCATAAACTCTCTTCAGACCAATAAATGTCACATAGAAATCTTTCTCTTTCTCAGAGTACTTCTCACATAGATTCTTTAAAGCAAACACATAATCCACACATCCCCTACCATCCCTTAAGCCACACTTGACTGAAAAGGAGGAAGCTATGTAGCATTTAAATATCACAAATGATTAATGATTGATTCTGAGGGAAACAGAGTGGAAGAGTACTGGAGGGAGAGAAATGGGAGAAGAATAAGTGGAATGGTGTATGCCTGAGAGGAATAAAAGGACAGGGATAAGTGAAGACTCTTTTTGCCATGGCAACCCCTTTGATGGGATAGATAGATAGATTGAAAGGTTCTAGAACCTAAAAGATAGTCAACACTTTTTAACATGAAAAATTTATCTAAAAACTTAAAACTTGTCTATATAGAATTATATATTGTGGTTTCCTTTAAAAGATATATAGAAGAATAAAACTATTTGTGTAGGACTAAAAATTTTTACTTCCTTAAAATAATTCATCTGTGTGTTTACATTTTCATTATTGTCTAATATTTTTCCAATACAATGCTTTTATATCTTACATTGTTATTATATAATTCATATTTGACACTTTTATCTTTTTGACATTCTGTTAGTCCATGTTCCATGGTAATATTGCAGTTACAGGTTTCACACTATGGGGCAGATCTCTCTATTACCTGATCATGAGTCACAGTAGCATGACCAGTTCTCAGTTGGCAAAGAGTTATCTAAGAATGGCAATTCTTGCAGAAGAAGGAATATCATCTTTCAACATCTTTCTTTTTGAGAACAAGGAGAATGCTAGGTACTAAGTACTATTATAAAGAATGCTTGTCTTTTTTTATTGTATATAGGACTTGAATTATATGTATGTATGTGAAGTCACTGAGAAGGAAGGGTCTTGTGCTGGAAATCTCCAGTATATGATGAAGATTTCAGAATGTGAAATACTTGAGGGTGCAGTAATGAAAGTAGAAAGTAAGAGACTTGGTATTGATGTGGAAAGTTTGAGATTGATGAACTGAATACAAAGCTTTAGAAAGAATCTTGTCATATAATCATGTAAGAAATAGGCAAACTAAAGAGGAAGTTGCGAGAAGAGCAGTGGAGGTAAAATGAGGAAATAACATATAGTCATTATTAAGAGAGGAACTCTGTCAAAGATAGGAATAACAGTATAGAGAGTAAGATTATTTTTGCAGTATGCAAGGGTTAGATAATGATGTTTGTTACAAAAAATCAGAATAATTGATGCAACATAATCATCTGATGTGGTTTAATCTTCCCCAGGTTCCCTTTTATGGTAAAACAGGACTTAATGCAGGGATCATGCATATGAACCTCACCAGGATGAAGAATTTTCCTGATGGAGGCTGGACAGCAGCTAATATGAAGGTGTTCGACAAATACAAAAAGAAGCTAAGACTTGCTGATCAGGACATTCTTAATATTCTTTTCCATGAGGTGAGATAGTTGCAGGACATGACAGATAACATTTTTAGGTTTAAGCTTATTGTAAAACACAATCAACACTGGGATAGGGGACTAAAAATAAGAATGCATTTAATGACTTTTTTCACTCACAAACAGAGGAAGGTTGAAAGATACAGGTTTAGTACTCTTATCCAGTAAGAGCAGCTGAACCTGTCAGAAAACTCAGATATCCTAACAAAGGACAAACATTCTTCATCAACCATCTTCTATGAACCAGCCAGTAGCAGTCATTTTAAACAAAAGATTCACAAGTTATTTTTTATATTTCCCTCAACCCTCACTTCATCGCTATAACTGCTCTATCACCATTCTTCGTCCATCAGCACCCTCACTACATCACCAACCTCAATACACCACCATGCTCACTCTATCACCACCCTGAAACCATAACAAGCTCTCATAGGTGGAGCTCTTTTTCTATTTAAAGGGTTGGAAAAACTAGCAGTGTACTGTTAGGTTTGGGCTTGGAGCTTCTGTTAATCTTAATCTACAATAGTGACTTGCTGAGAGGATTAGATCTATAATTAAATGTGGATAATGCTAAAACAGTGGAATAAGTAAGAACTGACCAGGCTTACATCAAATTACAAAGGGAATAAGGCAAGTTTTAGAGATGATCAAGCATATGATAAAGTTACACTACTCTAAATACAAAGTAATAATGTAGGAACACAGTAAAAGAAAATATCTATATAACTGAAACCTTGCAGCAAAAAATTATGAGTCTTTAGCAGGATGGTGACTGTACACAAGTTAATTTTATTCACTCATCAGTGCACCTACAATAAAATTAGATTTTTTTTTTCCATTTCCCAGTTAGCAAAATAACACTAGGAACAGACAGAGAAAGGCCACATTTGCTTACATCCATTCTCCAGCTGTTATGTGTAATGCACTGAAACCACAGCCCCCTATCCACAACCAGGCTCCTCAAACCTTTCCATACTTTTTGATGGCTGCTTCACATGCCCTGGTTCAGTCCACTGACAGCACATTGACTTATATGTACCATATCATTCCACTTCACTCTATTCCATTCATACCTTTCATCCTCCTGCATGTTCAGGCCCCAATCACTCAAAATCTTTTTCACTCTATCCTTCCATTACCAATTTGGTCTCCCCTTTCTCCTTTTTCCCTCCACTTCTGACATATTCCTCTTTGTCAACTTCTCCTCACTCATTCTCTCCATATGTCCAAACCATTTCAGCACACCCTCTTCAGCTATCTCAACCACACTCTGTTTATTACCACACCTCTTACCCTTTTATTACTTACTTGATAAAAGCACCTCACACATTTCATTTCCAACACATCCACCCTCCTCTGCACAACCTCATCTATAGCTCATGCCTCACATCCATACAACATTGCTGGGACTACTACACCTTCAAAGTAGGTAGAAGTTGGTAGGGACCCAGTGACCAGAGAGGTATATTGCTAGTACTACCCGCCTGGGTATCAGGAGGGTTAGTGACGGTTGCGTAGTGAGCCAGCACTTTAATGGTTGTCATGCTGCACTCTCTGACCCAGGTATCTGTCTTTTTTTTTTTCACCTCACCCACACGTGGACTATTAGCATTGTGTCCACAAACATAAAATTTTGTCTTATCATACATAACATCTGACAACACTAACTCACGTAGCTCATCCTTCTTAACTCTAGATTTACCTGCGGTGAGCACTATGCGCTACCTCTTTCTTTTGGCAAAATGGTGGGAGCAATAGATTGAAGTAGTAGTTACGAACATTTAGGTAAGAGCATTAGGTAAAAGCATTAGGTAGTAGTAGTAGGTAGGAACATTAGGCAGGAGCATTAGGTAGAAGTAGTCAGTAGGAACATTAGGTAGGAGCCTCTGCAAACACTGTCCTAGAGTTGCCCTCTGCCTGTGGCCTGTTAAGGGTGAGGCACTAAAGACTATGACACGGCATTGGATTTCACTAGTTATGGAGACTCTATAGTCGTTGCCATCCCCTTGAGGGAGTTCCAGGAGGGAAAAGGCATCAGAGGTATAAATGGATGGATAGATAGATAGGCAGATAGATAGAGACACACATTACCTTCAATCATACCCATTTTTGCCCTTCCAAATAATGGCCTCTCTTTCCACACATATTTCAAAGCTCCCAGAACCTTCACCCCCTCATCCACCCTGTAACTCACTTGCTCTTCCGTGGTTCCATTTGCCACCATGTCCACTCCCAGGTATCTAAAACACTTCACTCCCACCAAATTTTCTCCCTTCAAACTCACATTCCAACTAATCTGTCCCAGTACCCTCATTTACTCTCAACTTACTACAACTTTCACACATTTTTCCAAACTCAGTTGTAAACTTCTGCAGTTTCTCTTTCAAATCTGCCACCATTGCTGTGTCATCAGCAAACAAGAACTGACTCACTTCCTATTTCTCTTATCCTCCGTAGACTGCATACTCACTCCACTCACCAAGACCCTTACATTTACCTCCCTCACCTACCCATCCATATACAAATTAAACAGCTATGACATCACACAAACCCTCTCTCCCTATTCGTGTTCATGCCTTTCATCCCTGATAAAACCTTTTCATTACTTCCAGCATCTTTCCTCCCACAGCATATATTCTTCAGACCTTCCACAAGGTATCTCTATGAGCCCTTATCATATGCCTTCTCCAGATCCATAACATACAAATCCTTCTGTTTCTCCAAGTATTTCTCATGCACATTCTTTAAAGCAGACACCTGATCCACACATCCTCTACTACTTCTAAAACCACACAGTTCCTACCTAATCTAATATTCTGTGCTCGCCCTCACCCTCTCAGTCTCCGAAACAAGCTACCAGTTAAACTTATCAAACTCATACCTCTGTTGTTTGAACACTTGTCTTTATCTCCCTTGCCTTTATACATTAGCACTATACATGCATTCTTCCAATCCTCAGACACCTCAATCATGGTACATACATACAATGGAAATCCTAACTAACCACTTCACAACACATTCCCCCCTTTCTTAATAAATTCATCTGCAATACCATCCACTCCAGCTGCCGTGTCACATTTAATCTTATGCAAAGCTTTTGCCACTGCTTCTTTCTTCACCAAACCACTCTTCTTAACTCTCTTACTTCGCATATCACCCTAGCTCTAACACCCTACATCTGCCACCTTATCATCAAACATTTAACACCACTACATAATACTCACTCCATCTCTTCCTCACATTATTACTTCCTGTTACCACTTCCCTTCAAGCCTCCTCCACTGATGTTCCAATTTGTTTTTCTGTTTTTTGTACACTATTAATCTCATTCCAAAATATCTTATTCTTTCAAAAGTTTACTAATACTCACTCTCCCCACCTCCCATTTGCCCTCTTTTCAACCCCTACACCTTCCTCTTGACCTCCTTTCAATTTCTCCTAAACATCTGATCATCTGCACTCCTTCCTTGTTAAGTAACACCCACACACCTTCTCTTCTCTATTACTAGCGACTTTACTTTTTAATCTCACTACTCACTACCCTTTCTGAACTGCCCATCTCCCACTTTATGCAAGCCACATGCATCTCTCACATATGCAAGCACTGCTTCCCTAAAATACCTCCCATTCCTCACCCACTCCTCTAGCCTTGTTTACTCTCATCTTCTGCCATTTTATACTCAAATCTCTCAAGGTATTTCTTCACACAAGTTTCTTTTCCAAGCTCACTCACTCTTACCACTATCTTTTCACCCATAACGTTACCTCTTTTCCAAAAGCCTCAACCAATCTTAACTTTAGCCTCCACAAGGTAATGATCAAACATCCCACCAGCTACCCTACTCAGAACATTCACATCCAAAAGTCCTACTACCTACTTCACTCAACATTCTCACATTCGAAAGTCTCTCACTTGCACACCAACCAATTAGTATGTAATCAAATAATGCCCATTGACCATCACTCCTATTCACATATGTATATTTGTGTATGTACCTCTTTTGAAACCAAGTATTCCCAATCGCCAGTCCTTTTTCAGCACAAAACTCCATAAACTGTTCACCATTTCCATTTGCATTACTGAATACCCCATAATCCCCAGTTATATTCTCAGTTGCCACATTACTTGCTTTCTCATTTAGATCACCTGTCACTAATAGCTGTTTGCTTGCATTGAAGCTGCTGTGGAAAATTGATTTTATTTATGTATTTTTCATGATTTCACGAACCAGATCACATCTCATGGTGGGTTGCATTTAGTCCAAGGCTACTGGACTATTAATAAAAATGCTTTAATGTAAAAGGACACAAAGTATGCAAAATCTGATTTCCTAGGGAAATTCTTCCACACTGCCAGAAGATGAATTTTCAGGAAAATTCACATTCCTCCAATGAATGCAGCTACAAATTACTTCCATTACCAAAGTGTTAGAAAAGGCATCATGGTGGTAACATGAATTAACTTTGGAATGTATTCATATAAATCAAAAGGAAGAAAGCATTTCAACCTGCATTTTGGCAGACAGCCTCTAGAATACTACAAAAAGTTAGCTCAACCCAATATGAGAAACATGGATTGAGTCTCACAATCTTCCCAAAAGGGTGTTTTGTACCTTTCACTGATAGGATAAGTAGCAGGGCGGTGTTACTGTAAGTATAGTTTTATCTCTTTGATTTTCATTTTCACTCTTCATTTTCAGTTTCTGTAATTCTGAATGTTCTTTACATATGACAATTTTCATTTTGATCATTTGGTCTTGAAATACCACTGAGCTAGCCTAATGTGAGCATGTTAATAAATAAAAAAATGAAGAATACTGCATGATATATATTAACCAAATTAGTAAAAAGAGAATGTATTATTAGGTTACATTTGCCTAGCAAATGAATGCACTCTTCATGCCTGTAAGCAGATGATACATGTTAAGCATTACTTGAAAGCTGCTTAGCATCCCTTTAAATATTTCCTCACCCTTCACAGTTCCGTCACTATTGTGAGTGTGTGTTATGTATTGTGATGTGTATAAAAAGCTCCGATCCACCATGGGGTGGATTAGACATGATGGATGACTTTAATTCTGTGATCTAATACTATCAGTATGCTTCCATTTTTAATAATTTTCAGCATTAGTTGCACTGAACATCAAGGTGAAAAGACTACACTTTGTTTTACTAATGTATTATTTATCAGGTATATGATATTTTAGAATATAGATTACTGGTGACATTGAAAGTCTAAAATTCTGAACAACAGAGTTTTGTTACAGGTTTTAATGAATCAAAAAGAAAAACTCATAGACTTCATTTCCTAAATGTAATAATGTGTCACACAGCACCCTGACCATCTGTACGAACTGGGATGTGAGTGGAACTACAGGATATTCCAATGTTCTCAAGGTAGCAACAAGTGTCCTAACGCAGCTAGTAATGGTGTTTCTATCCTACATGGCAATGCTATGGCCTTTGTCAATGGTGCAGAGATGAAACTACAAGTAAGTTTTTATTTCGAGATCCCTGTTGTCCTTAAAATAAATGCATTTAAGTTAATTTTGTCTTCATATTAACTACAGAATTTCCTTTTCAGTAATGATTGAAAATTAATCATATTTCATTTGAGTTAATTTCTACATCAGACATTATTTTAATATCCACAGTTTGTATTACACAGGTCAATGGTCAAAATCTTTTGCATATGAAAGTAGATAATATTTATTAATTTTCGATGCTGAGCATGAATATGATGCTGAGAATTGTTAATTGGCTCTAGTTTTGAAGATAAGGGATAGGTTCTAATATGTACTATTTGCACTGGTTTTTGCACTGAGGCAAGATCTAACAACCCTGAGTGTGGAAATTGGATGATACAATCAGCACCCAGGTGTTGCATTACCCTATTTTCTGCTTATCATCTCCTGGGGAGTTGCCTAGTTCACTCATGTCGTGTTTGTTCCCTAAAGTCTTTTTTCGTACCCAGTGTTTTTATTCATGTCGTACTTTTGTCATGCAGTTAGAACTGGATTAAATATTTTGATTAGATTACAAGCCAATTTCTGTTTACAAATACAATACAGCATAATACTTTCTACTTCTTGCAGTGCCATGTATTGGTGTTATATCATTCTTATGAAATCTACTTTATTGGTTGTGCAAAGGGCAATGTGTGACAAATTGTTGGATGATTTCTTTGCTGAACATCAACAAGGATGCTTCGTAAGTGCTTGAAGTTTAGATAACTTTCGACTTGTTTGTGTACAAGTGGCATTTGTATTACAGAATCATGCCATAACTCCAGTCATCAGGAAAGCCTACAATCTTTACTGTAGCTGTAAGGTTAGGAACTAAGACAAGAGTTAGGCCTCACACATATGCAGCTTTTTGAATTGCAAAAGGTGATTGATGCCTTTTTCTATGCCCCTAGTGTGAAGGAAGCTGACAGATCATGTCTGTGGTTGATACATTTTTATGGTGCCTCCCATCCAGCAGGGAATTTCTAAAAAAGAAAAAGTGGACTTTAAGCTATCAAAATAATAGAGTTCAGTCTGCATGACAGCTGAAAACTCCTCAGTTATAGCTTGTAAAAAATTCAATTTGATGATATGGTTTAATAATTAAAGCACACTGCAAATTATCAGTAAAAGTTTCAAAAGCATTAGTAGATGAGATACTGGAAAACTATGTGGTGAAGCATGACAGAAAACTCAAGAAATTTGAGTATACTTGCAACATTGTTATGGATAAATGTGAGCTCTCCTAAGGAAGTGTAATGATTGATCAAGAAAACAGTCTTCTCAGTTTTAGAACAATTGATAATTAAGGAAATGATGGACCACATTTAGGAAGTAATTCTGGGAATGAGGAGGAAAGCCACAACTCAAACAAAACAAGTGGAACATAGGTAATGGGAGTACATGGGAAGAACAGACAACAGGAGACCTGAAGGTCCATGATGAAGTTATCTGAAGCCTTAGTCTTACTTGTAGTACAGATAAGATAGTAAACACAGAAGGGACCTCCCCACCCACCACTGGTTCAAGAGCCAGCAAGGAAAAAGGCTGAGGAGAAATATCATGTAGTATGGAGAAAGTACTATATACTGCCACTGAAATTTTTAGGAAGTGTGAACAGGAAAAGTTCCCTACTGCTCCTGAAGTGGGGTTCTCTAGTTAAAGCTGGAAAAATGGTTGGTAATTTTTTCATGGAGTAACTTTAAAGATTTAATTTTTGTAACAGGGTTATATACTGAAATGTATCTTAGAAGTGTTTGTCTAGCTTTGTTCAGGTGTTTATAATCTTTGCATTAATCATGTTTGTTTGTAGCGTATATCAGTATTCTACAACTCTATTACTGAAAAAAATTTTGCCCCTGTTGCTATTACATTTCCTTCCTTTTAATTTCATCCTTCATTTCTGGTTGTAAGAGAGTATCTGCTGCAAAGAAAGTATTTCAAGTAATGTAGTAAAAAATACTACATTGAAAACTAATAGATCTTTTGAGTCTGCACCCTATTAGAAAGAATAATTTTTATTCTCTGAGACTTTCTTCATATCTGTTGATTCAAGAGCTTTTTCATGAGTGCTGCAATTATTTTTGCTCCTCTTCTTTGAATTAATTTGAGCTTTTCTTCATCTCTGATCAAGTTTGGTAACTATAATCAGACAACACGTTCAAAATGAGAACTGACAAGTGAGTATTACATCCTTTGTTTCATAGTATATATTTTCAGTTATGAAACATGGTATCCTGTTGGCTTTAGTGCATGCAGCTAGGCATTGCTTTTTATATTTCCGATCATCATTAATAAACATTCCATGATCCTTTTCTTCTTTTATTTCTGACAAATGATCACCGAGCATGTTTACTCCCCCCCCCCCCACCACCACCACCAAAATGCAATACCATTTAACTCATCCAAATCACTCAAAATCTTAAGGCAGTCTTCCTTTGACTGGTTCATATTTCCTTCTTTTGTGTCATCTACAAATTGAAATTCTATTGGCGATTCCTTTCTCCATATCATTGATATAAATGATAAAAACTACATGTCTTTGGGAGAAGCAATGTGGTAACCCACTTGCAAGTTAAGCCAATCAGATGATTTTCCATCTGAAACAACTAATTGGTTTCTCTCTATAAGCCAGTCTGCAATCCATGCCTATATTGGATTTCTTATGCCATGAGCTTTCATTTTATATACATATGACTGCATGCATATATATTGACTGAAGATTAAATCTCTTTTTAAGTACTGTATCTAAAGATTTTCCTTGGACCAAAGTAAAGTAGACAGGATGATAGTTTGAAGTGCATTTTCTTTCCCCATTTTATTGAAAATTGATGTTACATCAGCATCTTTATATTCATTTGACAGTTTCCCTTCTTGTAGTGACTTGTTGAAAATTGTGATCTTTAGAGTTATTTTCCAACTTACTTCTTTCAACATTCTAGGAGAGATATTAGGAATAGTGTGCTAATTTGAAAACAAAATATTTCATAGCATTCAGTGTTTTTGTGCATAATCTTTTCATTTTGCTTGTGGCAAACTGTATCTGAGGAATTGTTGATGGCAAATACTGAATCGAAATCTGTGTGTTTAAGGGAAGGCATTTCTTTATTGTCAACTGCTAACCCTTAAACATCGAGTGACTTGCCACTGATCAGTCATGAATAATGCCAGAAAATGTTTTCATATTTTGTTTCCAAATCACTCAAAATCTAAAGGCAGTCTTCCTTTGACTGGTTCATATTTCCTTCTTTTGTGTCATCTACAAATTGAAATTCTATTGGTGATTCCTTTCTCCATATCATTGATATAAATGATAAAAACTACATGTCTCTGGGAGAAGCAATGTGGTAACCCACTTGCAAGTTAAGCCAATCAGATGATTTTCCATTTGAAACAACTAATTGGTTTCTCTCTATAAGCCAGTCTGCAATCCATGCCTAGATTGGATTTCTTGTGCCATGAGCTTTCATTTTATATACATATGACTGCATGCATATATTCATATCCATAATTAGAAACCTTTTTATTGGATATTAGAAAATAATTCATTTAGGTCATGGTGTGCATAATGAACCTCACAATTCAACTTTTATCATGCATTTTACACACTAAGTTTTAAGTCTGTAGTCCTTTTATAATGATTTGAGGGGATTCATTTGTCTTTTATTCCTGATGGAAATATCATAGGATAAGCAATAGTTTGTCATAGCTTCCCATGGAATCAACGCCATGGAGAAATAAATGAATTATTTTTTCTCTTACTCAGAGCTTCTTTCTTTAACCACATTCATGATACAAACCCATACTGTGATCTGCAAATAAGGATGAAAGGTGTAACTTCAAGTTTAGGTCTTGTACTTACATAGGTATTCTGATAATAGTTTTTGGAAAAAAGAAAAAACCAGTATTTCACATTCAGGTTAAGAACAGAGGATTATTAATTTTTTCTCTTCCTTAAAGGTTGTATTTGAGGCATGGGAACAGCACTTGCTAGGATCATCACTAAGCCACTTCCTGACTTCCCTGCAGAAAGACCTATTTGCAGTCACCAAAATGCATCAGCCATCAAAGTGTGCCCTCATTAGTAATATTGATGACATATTAACCAAACAGCTTCAAAAGCATGTTTTAGTTGATGAACTACATTGAACTGTGTAAGACTATTGTATACAGTATAAAATGATAGTTTTTGGTGCTATCATTTAATAAAGACATATGTTCTACATAATGTAATAGTCTATTCCATGAAGAGGATAGTTTTCTATAAATTGTCCATAAAATTTTCATTAAAATTTCCCTTAAGTCAGAAATAAGATTTTTGTCAGATAATATGATTTGATGAGTTTCATACAGTCTTTTTTGAAAGGTACGTGTCAACAAGGTACGTAATAGATGACTAACACAGTAGTGCTGGTAAACAAAACCAGATGACTAAAATTCCTTCATTCTGCTGATTAGTAGTACCCACCTACATAACTATGTGACTAACAGTTATTTGCACCTTCCTTTCAAAGGCTAGATATACATATATCAGGTGTTCAATTGTGTCAGCATAGCTGAATGAGAAATCAGAAATGTAACTCACCTCCAGTGAGAGCAAAGTCATATTACTCGAGTTTAAGGAAAGTACAGTATATCTATGATAGCTTGATCATATTTCTGCCATATCCTGAATCTGACTCACTAAAGGAAACAACAGAAAAAAAGAAACTTTGTTTTCATATACACCTCAATATTTTGCTGTACATTTCATGTCAGCACCCTTGCCAGAGGCAACTACCTGCATGCCTGGTATCAGTGGCACCCAGACCTTTGGTTGAGTAACAATTTTCCAGTGGAGTAAACAAGTTGTACTCCATGTATAATGAATTACACTTCGCACACTTAAACAATCTGAACTTTGGTTTAGAGATAACTTCAATTATAACTGCCTTTTATTCAGGGAAATAATTCTGCGGTAACTTGCCGTTAAAGTATGAGGAAAATTATGACAAGCCTCATTACTGAACAGTATCCATTGAGAGTGGATTTAAGGTACTGAGAGTGAATTCTGTAAATTAATGGTCTAATTTTTTTTAGTGAAAGTTCGTCTTATCTGTACTTGTTCTTAGTAATGTACAAATATGTTTGTAAGGGATATGTAAATTTACTTACAGTTCTTTTGAGCTGAAGGGTCTTTAGTTGGTGATTATTTTCCTCAACGTCTTCTGCCGAGGAGGATTGTGATAAGTACAGTGACACTGTTTCCAGCAGGAGGTGTTATTGTTGTAGAAGGGCAAGGAGGGAAATTTCTGCTTTGAGGATTTAGAAGGCAGTTCTGATGAATGAGTGACTGTTGTGATATGTCTGGGAGTTTTTTGACTGCACCAGTGATGTCTCAGTGGTAGACCTACTCTTACAGGGGTTGAGCTACTTCTTCTAGGATAAGAATACTGCTCTAAGGATGGGGATACTGCTTCCGTCGTGGGGTTATTGCCCCGAAGGTTCTTACATGGTGAATCTCATATGCCACAAAATCACAGATAATGTATCATATGCCAGAGAGTCACATACAAAGCATATTATAAGCCACAGAAGCATTCTAAAGAGAAGCATATCATATAACAGATTTGTAACCCTATCCTGTCATGTGATACCACACATTCAGACCCTAAATGTGTTGTACGCAGTCTTATGAAATTAATGCCAGCAATGTAGCATCACAAAATGAGATTCGAAGGGTTAATTAATACAGAATTAATTCCCAGTATCTGAAAGGAATATAAAGGAAAACAAACTGTAAAAAGACTACCCATTGTTATGAGTGTGTATGTCTTAATAAAAGAATTCCAATTAGTGTAGTAAGATTCATAAAACAGAGATGACTTCACAAGAAGTGCATGTAAACCTTATTAGGAATTAAAGAGGCACATATTATGTATTCTGAAGATTTCCTTCTCGAAGGTATCTATGGTGCTGTTTTCAATTACTTTAACTCTTCTAGCATTCACCATTTTGATAATGACATTGACAAAATAGGTCTTGTAACTCTCAAAATAAAATGTATGCCCACGAGTCTGAATCCATTACAACGAATGAAATTACATAAATCTAGCATTAAATTACAGAATTAAGAAATCTTTTGATAATTCAAATGAAAAATATACTTCTACATGAAAAACCCTGGAAATAACTACAGCGATTAAGCTATAACCAATTGTTATTTCCTGAATGGAAGAAACGCCAAAAGAAAAATCATGATAGATGCAGATATAACCAAAATATAGACAAAAACACTAACATGGAATACTTGGCTCCCATGTTGCCTCAAAGCCCTCAAGGAGTCACCTTCATAAAAGTTATTAAACCCAGTATCCCTTTCACGTGTCCTGCTACAAATGGGTGCGTTACATTTATTAGCTGTGAATTAACAGACTCAGTTGAAATGAGAAGCGCCACAATGAGACCCATATATCTTTTTATCCACTGACGATAATACAACCTCGCCGAAGGTGACTTTTCACCCGAGGCGTAACCACATACGGTTGGAGTCTGGTTAAGTTTAAGTCTAGTAACAACAGTCTCCAGTCTTCCACTGATATACATTTTGAACAATTCTTAGCTTATCTTAACCAATATCATTTTTAAAGCAACAATCAATATTACTCCACACACACACTCACACCAAGTCTGCCAGAGGTGATAAGTTACCAAAAATACGTATCCAGATAACCGCTCACATCCTCTAGTAAATCCCACATCATATGTATGTTCAGTGTGAAAATATCTTCTATATCGCTGCTGTACTTTCCCAGCACGTGAATTTCCATGTACTATTCAGCTCAGCATTTGCTTAAGTAGACAGCCCAGTGTTGGATTAAGTTCCAGACTGTATGTAGAAATGCATCGGAGAATCGGTAGTGTGCATCTCCTCTTTTCAAAAGTAGCGATGCCAAAGCTCTTTTTCTGGCGTTGGACTCTTTCTGTACCCCTAGGGAAAGTGGCGGCTGCTGTAATCCCCAAAATGGAGGAGGGGTAGTGATAGCTAGTCAATCACGCTTTCCAAAACCACATCACATCATTTGGCGGATGGTATATGGATGCAACAACGTATGGTTCGGTCACGCCAATTGTCACTGCAGTAACCTGCACTGCCAAACCCACAAGACTAAGTTTTGTAACTACATCTCCTACATGAGGTCCATTATCAAGGGTTGCGTGGTGGACATGACCTTGGTACCCTCCTTGGGAATATTTATAACCTTCCTAAGTCATGAGCTCTTGAAGTACATAAACTTGGATAACCGAAACTATCTACTATTGCATTCCCTCCCGTTTAGCGCGAACGTCCTGGGAAATTCCACTGCATCAAGAAAATCATACTCACTTCTTTGATGTGGTTTGGTTACGTAGTCTCCCGTCTTGGTTCCTATCTAAATTTTCTTGGTGCCAATGCTGATGGAGCAAGTCTTTCTTTTTCCTTTTCGTGTTCACCACATACCACTTAGAGAAGATGGTGGTGGTGGTGATGACCATCTGCCTCTCCGCCTGTATTGAACGTATTTGGGTGGAGGTTCCCCCCCCTGCTGGTGAGGGTTTCTTATTTCCTGTATTCTTTTGGGAGTGCAGGGAGAAAGGAGGTTCCTCTGACTGAAGCCTTCTGTCACGTTGCGTTCGGTGATGGTAAGATAGCCTAATCTTTCCCCAGCTGCATTTTGGTCTCCTGAGTCGGACTCATCTTTGAAGGAGATTCTGAGACGCTCTCGATGGCTGCAGCTGGGCAAATCATCGATGGTTTCCGAACCCTTATCGTATGCTGAAGAGAATCAACTGTCAAGGTCCCCAAGGATTTAAATGTTTACTCTGAGCTGTGCAGTTGCTCTCGTAGATGCTTTAATCACTTGACCAGTATGTGTCGGCTGTGGCTACAAGGTCTTTAGTGGCTGTCCCTGAATGCTCTATGGTGTTGCTGCACTTCTAGGCATGTTGTTGGTCTTTTGCTGTGGTGTCTCCAATATGACAATTTTTTGTACTGCTCCGTCCAGGTTTCTCATCATACCTGAAGTATATATTTCCTTCTCCATCTTAAGGTATTTATATTCTTTTAAAAGACTACATTTGAACTTTTGAGCATATGCGTGCATCGCCCATGATTTCAGCACGGGTGATGCGTATCTCTCTCTTGGGGCGACAGAATCTTCCTACATGCCCGTACTTCTGGCATTCAAAGCATCAAGCATAGGACACAATATGCAACGGCGGACGTTCATTTATATACCATACCGCTAAAATCTTATCACAGGCAACTCCTCCATGTGTGATGTTAAGCCGGGTGTTGGTGCAGGTAGTGCCTGAGAGTCGCCCATCCTTTGATAAATTCGCTGCACTTGTGTCAGTTCTCAAGTAGGGTTTATTCATTTGCTCTGGCGTCTCTTCTGAGCAGTTAAGGAGGTTTTGGTTAAAAAGAAAAAAAAATCCTCTGATCCCGATTCAGGTACTGGTTGGGGTAGGTATTTCAGTATCTACCCCAGCAAACTTCGTCAACTTCAGCTGTTTCATAGCCTGATAAATGTACAGTTCCTGGCCGTAAAAGCATCATGCAGTCTCCTGTATGGCTGGATCCATGGGCTCCCCAGAGCAGGACGCAATGTCCCTCTAAGCCTCAAAAATGGTCAGACTTGTCATATATTTTCTACGCAAACTTTATGTCTGAAAGTCTGGGAATTCTGCGGATAGGAGGAGGATTCCTCGGATGAATTCATTTTCATAGCTCCCGAACCCTCTCATCTTGAGCCTTTTAAGTCAGTCCCCTTCCCGATTAAGGAGAACAGGGCTCTGGACTGAGTCGATATATATGCCATGTTCTATTTGTGGTCCTTCAGTTAGGTAATCGACTTTTGTGAGCTTTGGGATGTCGGCAATATTGTGAGTTAATGCTAAGCTTGTCATCGTCAGTTGACGAGAGGGCGTAACACTTCCACCGAGGAACTTCTCGCTCCAATGACATCCATAATTTCCCTGCTTCTGATTGTTGCGCAGCCACCAAGCCGTAGGGGCCCCATTTAAGCGATCCTGGGGCTTATATTTTGGTAATAATAACACCAGACAATTTATATTCTTCATGACATGATAGACGTATGTTTTCAGCCACTGAGACCCACTAAAGATGACAATATATATATCTTGCCACCTTCATTTTGGACATGCCGTAGATAACGATGTTCTACAGATAAAGGAAGACATGATAAATGTAGGGCAATTTGCTTGGCGTAATTTGGAAACTGTATGGTCCACTCTTCCGTTTCTCCTCGCATGTTGTTGTCAAGTTACTACTATACAGTAGTGAGATACCGATCTTAATCACCGGTGACACAATATTTATGTGGCGGTAATTATCGTAACGCTGGTATTACACATGCTAAACAACCCTGAAATACGGGCATATATCCCCGTCGACTGACTAAATTATACTTAGTTTATTGGATGATTATTTTTCATTTTATTCAAAGACGCAGTAATAACCTTCTGATATACTATATTACCTCTGGTAGCTCACCGATGTCCACAAAACACGAGACAAAGGTTTTTGATGGACTGCGCTCACAACACAATTTGCCTTCACTTGTTTACCTTTGCACCACAAGCGTTCGGATATTTCGGGGCTAAGGGACAGGCTTTAACAATCACACATCATTTTGTTGCCGTCTTATCGGTCGCGTGGGGTCCCCTGTCCCCTTTGACAGAGAGAGAGAGAGAGAGAGGGGCGTGTGTGTGTGCAAACCTTCCCTAAAAGGCCCGCGTCATCTCCTAGCGGTCCCGGATGTGGTGCCGTCCGTATTTACACATATCAAGACGTAAACAGCGAAACAATTTTTTCCTCTACTGCAGACCAGTAGCCGTTAGCTATATAAAAGGGTCCCTCTGACCTTAGTGTTAGGTCTTAAAGGCCCGGTCATCATACCCAAGGGTCGCTTTGTCGTACTTAAGGGTTTATCAGTGTCACGACTTTTAAGACTCTTGTTAATTCTGAGAATATGTAGGTCGACGCGCTCTCACTGAGCTGCACCAGAGCAAACGAAGCGGTCAAGGTAAAACCATGGAATGGTCTTTAGGGCTTGGCAGTGGATTGTGGTTGACTCTGGTTTCAGCGTATATGCAAGATTGGTACTCCCATGGTGTAATGGCTAGCGTTCCTGACCGTGACGCATTCACGGGTTGCCCAGGGTCGAGCGAATAGGTTCGAATCCTGGCTGCGGCAGTCAGTCAACTCAGCTGTTTATCCACCCCAAGTGATTGGTCGATAAAGTGGGTACCTGGCTCAGGTTAGGGTATATGTGTGAGTGTGTATATATATATATATATACGTTTAGCGTCAATGGGATGGCCTTAGTTAGTGCCTCAGCTGCCCGTGCTGTCTCAGCATAAGAAAAGAGACCGCTGCCTGTTCTTGAGAAGCAATTAAGTAAAGAAAAAAATCAATTTTTATGCATTTACTCCAAATCTGAACACCTCAGTTAGTACATCAACGCCTGAAATGTATGCGGTTAAATAAACCTCGATATTCTGTCCTACTTCTGATAGCTGTTATGTAGCTATCAGAAGGGTAGGTACTGTACAACAGCTGCAATTGTCAGAAGTAGTTGTCAGGGTTAGTGTACAACAGCTGTGGTTGTGAGGAGGGTGGTACTTTACAACAACTGTTTGAATGAAATCAGAAAATCATTTAGGAATGAAAATAGGGCAAGAACATATCTCTTCACTGCTTACTATCTTCGTCCTTGGCTGCTTGTAACTATGTGATTTACGCTGCTTCTGCTTGCGTGTGAGTGCTAAGCTGCCCGTAACTGTATAAGTTAATCTAATTTTACTTCCGTGACAGTTAGGCTGCTTGTCCTTGTGTGAGTTAATTGCTGCTACAACCTGCGTGTGTGGGCTAGGCTACTTGTATAGATATCTGAGAGTGCGCTAAGATGCTTTCTGTTTCATGAGATAAACAGCTTGTACTTGCCTGTGAACAACTATACTGTTTGCACTTGCTTTGTAGTTGTATGTGAGAGTAGGTTGCTGGTACTAATTGCGTGTGGATCTTTAACACCCTGTACTTAATGTATATACGTAATCATGACCTCTGCTAGTGACTGACGCTGACAAACACCTCTGCTAGCGACATGTTTTATTTACGATAACCCGAAAGCGTAAGTTCTTAGCGTGCAGATATGCGATCATGCAACCCAAATATAACCTAACAATCATGTAGTACATCTCACCAAGTCCGGACATGACTCCGGCAAGGCTTCCAGCCGATTAACTTTCTGTATTATACATGAAACATGAATACAGCCCTCAATACTGGCTGGCTCTCTCTCTCTCTCTCTCTCTCTCTCTCTATATATATATATATATATATATTCACACACACCAGTCTATTTATATTCATGTATTTGTTTCTTCAGTCAGGGTCCCTGAAGAATACAAAAAATAAGTACATAAAACGAACCCCTGTATGATATCCTGTACCCCACATACCCACTAATGAGAGTCTTATTGATAATGACATTCGACCTCCGACCTTGAAACCTATCCCGGCACAAAGTTTACCATGGAGAACCTATGTTACGTTTTCTAATTTTAACATATCTAATCCCCTAGTCGTGTGATATATTTTACAGAAGCCTTTAGTAGCATTTTTGTACAGAAGACCTTGGCCTCCGATCAGTAGCAGTGTAAGGATTTTGAGGGGCCCTGGGGCCAAAATATTCTTCGTCCCCTCCCTCCCCCTTCGGCAGTTATTCCAAAATGTAACGAAACCGTAATCTGAAATGTGTACTTGGGAGATTCCCGCGCCTTCTTTCTGCCGGTGTATATGCATGAGGCAGGCAACGCTACTGGGGCTCTCTAAAACTATCGTGCAAAAGATAATCTACGAAAAGTCAGTCGGATTTCTCATTTTCTGGTTCCCCTAAAACTAACGGGGCCTAATTGGGCTCGCGGGTAATCTACGAAAAGTAAGATTTTCTCATTTTTAAAGACCAACCCCCCCCCCCCAAGACAACTGGGCTTTGGGATAATTCAAGAAAAATAAGATTTACTCATTTTCAGATCCTCTCAAAATACCGCCTCCCCTCACCCCAACTTAATACGCCCACTGCCTTTGAAGACCTCCAGCCTCAAAATCTTATACGTGTGTGGGACACCGCATGAACTATCTATGGTACAAGTACGATTCGCACGCAATCATCTCGTCTTACGACATAGCGTACACCAGATGGGAAAGTATGGTCCGACGTACAGTATAAAATAGTAGTTCAAGAGAGACCTCGATTATACACGTATTGATTTAATGACTCTCTGATAATCAATTAAAGCAGCACTTATCATTCAGCTAGAGACATCAACGTACCCATAAACTGCGCAATTTTTTCAAATATTCTGATGTTTTTCGATCATAACAAGTGAAGGTCACCCAATGTGCCACATACCGCCATGCATAAAACGTTCTTTTCACTTAAAAATTTAAATGAAGTCAAATGACACATGAAATTTTAAGCAAATGAATGCAACAAAATCTCAGGTTTAGTCTTCTCAACACATCAAAGTCTGAGAGCCCGAAATACTGTTGAGATTTGCATGCCGTATTCATAACGCGTTAACAGTACTGCACAGTCTTGCATGCATGTCATTATTTAGCCAAAGCTTCTGTCTCGTACACAGAGGACTCTATCAACTCGACTCCATCATCATTTGCGGTGTAATAACAACCTTAACCGGTCCGCTTTTCTTATCCTACTCAGACACTTGGATTGCGCACACACACCACTCTGTCCGATTATATTTTCGTTCATATTTTCTCATAGCTGCTGCTGACATGCCAATCAGTTCATAAGCACAATATGAGAGGCAATTATCACCTAAAGAACAAACTGGTGATCCTTTCAACAAGTAACTAATTGTTTAATGGCGAACTGTTTGGTGCCGTACTTCCCGATGGCAATTGGTTCGACAGAGTAGTGGCAGCGGCTCGGAACGGAGCCGAGAACGCGCGCGTGCTGAGAGCTGAGCGGCCGATGAGGTGTTTATACACAGTAGTACTTGGGGCTGAGCTTGGGAGGCAGCACAGTGTGCTTCGCGCCTCCCGTCCCTGCTGGCGTGTCCACACATGGCATCACAGATGTTCAGTCACTCTCTGCCAACGCTTTACCTCGGCCATCAGATGCAAGCGGTGTCACGGTCAGCAGTAGCTAAGAAATCATTTGGAATCTGGCTGTCATCATATCTTTACTAATTCAAAAGTTTAAAAGTTTACAAGGGCTTGGACGCTGTCGGGTCCCTTCGAAACCAGCGACTTCCGTTATCATGATCAGCAAGTCACTAGCTGCAGGGGCGGCAAGACTCGGTATAACTGGACGATCTTCGCTATTCAGTGATGGTAGAATCTCCGAGCGGTAGTGATTCCATTATCTAGTGAGCTACATACCGACAGCGAGGGAGGAGGGCGCCACGGCTCTCCGTCCAGAGTACATGGAACGCAACCTGACGCAGCCTAGCATGGAAACCGACTTCGGAGTCTTCAGGTGACTACAGACAGACCCAGTCGTACGCTCCGAGCTCCAGTACGTAGTTGTAACATCTTAAACAAAATATATTTCATTCAGAGTATAATATATTATGACAAGGTTTCGGTTTAGGTATGATACATCATAAGAAGTCCTATGCATCTATTGAAAAAAAAGTGAGAGTTCATTTCTCATCTGCAAAGTTACGATTGGACGTTACTATAAAACGCCATTTCTTTCGAGCTCACGCAAGATATCCAATCAGAAAACTGGTATGAGAAAGGCTAATGAGAAATATGGCAGTCCCAATACTCTATATCAACAGTTACTGTTAGGAGATGAGGCCAACTGTGGTTAGTCAGTTGTATGCTGATAAGGGGTGGCAAGTCAGTCAGACATTAGCTGACAAGTTGTGGCATGTCAGTCAGACCAGCTGAAAAGTGTCGGCAATTCATTTATACGTCAGCTGATCAGTTCGTGGCAGATCAGTCAAACGTCAGCTGACAAGTGGCGACAGAACAAACAGACATCAGCGTCTGAAGAGCTTGTAAATTTTACTTAAGGGAATATCTAATCAATGAATGACATACAAGTGGCTCTGAAATAGGTCTGATATCCAGTAAGGATGAATAACCATTGATTCTACCATGATACTACCATACACAATACCAATGTTGAAATGTCTTGGAGTTCCAACAACCATCACTTTGAAAGTCGAGACTTCCAAAATCCAGGCTATCTACCTGCTTGCCATCCAGGCTATATACTTGTTTGTGATCGAACCTATCAGCTTGCTTCTGATTCATGCTATGTGACAGCATGTAATTCCGGCTGTCTGTTTGCTTTTGATCTACTCTATCTTCTTGTTTGATTCAATTTTTTTGTGTGTGTCTGTCTACATCTGAGGCTATCTGTCTGCTTGCTTGTAAGAATAATACAATTCTTGAAACTGTACCGTTTACATGATCTTTTCTTCAGTGACTGGAAAAGGTAGTTTCTGGGTCGAAGTTGCCAGTCTTCTCCATCTGTACCATAATCTTCCTTCTATCAGTCCATGCGCAGAAGGGGATGGTGATGGTGCCCTATGACAAAAAGTATCTTTTCAACTTTCCACCGTAAGGCCGACTTTTTAAATCCAACATTCCATGTTTTGTGCGTTGAAGGAGCTATCATTTCCAGCGAGTTTACTGCGGATCTCTGAATGACCAGAGAAATTTTGAGTCTACTCCCACACCTCTAATATATGTAAATTCTCTGGAGTTGTGACTAGACTCCGCCTGCTTGTGGCTATACCACGAGTGTAAAGCTACTTTCAGTGAGGCTGTATCACCCGCCTGGTGACAGAGAGCATACAACAGTCTCGTCGAGGAACTTCTCATTCCGAGGTCGTCTATCACTTTTCCCTGTTACTTGAAGAAGCGCAGCCTTGGAACCGAAGGAGCCCCTTTGGTGACAGGGATCCTGGAGCTAAATAATAATAATAATAATAATAATAATAATTATAATCTAAAGGATGATGGGTCCTAATCAGAGGTAGAGAAAAATAATCTAATTTATGCATCATATTAGTCAAATGTTCTGTGGAATATTTTTTTGAAGATCTTGAAATGCTTAGATATAATATGTTTATATGGGACCGTTTTAATATCTTTTGATATTCACGTGATAAGTGAGACCTTTGGCAAAGCTGGCAGATAAATCAGGGATACTAAGATTCTTATAAATATTGCCGTTACCCATATGCGTCCCATTCTCTAACATTTTCGTATTGGTTTCCTTCACATGATAGAGCGAAGTAAAAACCGAGCGAAGCGCTAGCTAAGTTAGCGCACAAGGCGCTACCGTGGCGTCGAAGCCTTCGGCAGGCCTAGCGGACCTATAAGGTCTTCGTTACTATTTAGCTTCTTCTAGAAAATATAAAGATAATCTCCAGTCCATAAGTAATTCTGTTTCAGCCTTTGTTACTCGTAAGACGCATACCGCATCTAAAACTTGAGAGGGTACCTACCTACCTACGAGTATCTATGAAGAAGTTTTGTCAGAGCAAGCGCGTAGCGTTCAACGTAAGAAAAGTTAAAGAGTTAACAATAAAGTCGTGTGAGTTACATGATGTCGAGGGTTATGCGTAAGACGGGGATGGTGTGTGTTAGTGGACTGAGCCCCAGCAACCTAGCTGTAGGTCAGCCTGAAAGAAAAGACAGCAACTTGAACCACTAAGAGGAAACTTGACAGCCACTGTTGTGCCGGCTCAATGCGCCGCCGTCATTAACCCTACCGATACCCAGGTGGGCAGTTCCTCTTTGGTCGGTTGCTGCCTGTCATCTACTTCCTGCTGGACATTATAGTAGAGACAGTACACAGGAGAATGTTTGTATTTCTTCTCTTGCTTTGCAACTTAAGCACTGCATCAGTTACATATACCATTTCCAGATGCAGTTTCAACTTTCTAAAAATTCCTATGGATTATGCAGCCGATTTCCAAGAAGATCCCGCTGGTGCTTGAGTTTGACTGATAAAAGATTTATCCTTTTCATTTTTCAAAAACTTCAACGTACTCTCTGCCGTGAAAACGTAATTTAGAGACTAAAAAATGGTTCAAAACTAAACACAGGGAACTGGTATCATACATGCAAGAATGCTGCTTACATGAAATATTTAACTAGATATACACCTGAAAAGAAAGTAAACAATCATATCTGTAACTTAACTAAATTTATTTCTCTATCATTTGCTGAATTCTACATGTATACATACTTTAATGTTGGTCACAATTTCCTGTGGTTAATTCTATACGTTACCAAATCATTTACGGACTATAACAGTTAATAATAAAAATAACATTTCCAGCAAAATAAAAATAATTCTCAAATTTGTATGTTTTACAGTTATAATTCTGGACTCGAACTGAAATGAACAACAATTAAATCTTTGTCGGTCTGACGTTGTAAAACGTAAAGATTAATCTGAATTTTGTTCTGATCAGCAGTTATCATTTCAGATGCGAAAAAAAAATGGTGCACAATTGTCTTGAACTCGTGATTTAAACATTGTTGGTAGCCTAACGTAGCCTAGCTTCAAATTATACGATGATTTACCAGGGATTTCGGGGTGGTGTTGGCTCACAAGTTGTCATTGACCACTTTTGAGCATTTCAAATACAGTGGCAACACAGAGTAAACACTACGTACTTGCATTATCTATGCATGACGTTTAGCATGAGTCAAAGGCAGATTTTTTTTTTTTCTGATAGCGTCTCCAGAGCCATTAAGGTGCGTTCGGTTACATATGAAAATAAAATATCCGCAGAGGATATGTTAAAGTACAGGAACAGGCTGCACCGCACTTGTTTTTCCTTTCTCACGCTACCACAAATTTACTACTATCCCTTCATCTTCCGCTCACATAACTCGGTACCTGATCTTCCATCATCCGTTAATCAGACTACCTACACACACGCACACTTGAACCATGTCCATATCACCGTCTATCTAGATCTCATAACCACGCATATCCCTACACAGGTACTACCACCTTGTCCCCGGCATCAGTGGGTGCTAAGAATCCCTGAACTTCAGCCTGACTCTACTGCCAGTGAGAGGGAGGGCTCTGGCAGTAGTAGTACTGGTCCCTCCCACGACCTATCCCTCTCTGTTAAACCTTCCTCTTTTTCTATTAACTATACCAACATTCGTGGTCTCTCTAGTAACCTCTCCTCAGTTGAACACCATCTGT
>JAYMFT010092749.1:0-13974 GCA_038088735.1 Panulirus argus | reverse complement strand
ATATATATATATATATATATATATATATATATATATATATATATATATATATATATATATATATATATATTACATATCATGCTCAAGGCGTTTAAAAAGATCCAATTTTACACATGAGCCTAAACAGCTAGTGCTGGTCCAATTCAAAATCCACCTCACCTCATCTCTCAACCAGATCCCAAATTCAGTTAGTTCTAAATTATAGCAATTTACCGAGCCCCAACATAAGTACCGGGCGGGCTAGACTATTTTCTTGGTGAGGGAGTCTGAAAAATAGTGATGGGTAGTGAGAGGGAGGGAGAGACTTAAGTAAAATTTTGCCAGGTTCAAGTCAAGGACAACTCGTTGTCGGGTGTGCCATTACTGGCACAGGTCAAGTCTGTGCATGTGAGTGTATGGGATCTTTCAGGTGAGAGTGTGAGTTGTGCATAATGTGAGAGGGTTGTAAGATCAGTTCTTTTATTATAATGATTAATCTCTATAAAATGATATGTTAACTTAAGATCAATACTTATCTATGTCTCGTCTGTATATGACACATAGATTCTATATGGTAAGATGATTTGTGTGGTGGGCTTAAAAGGGTGTGTCAGAGTGTTGCATAGTCCAGGTTTCACAGGGATGGGATTCGATCCGATGTACTGATTTTTGTGTACTAAACCAACAGTTTCCTAACCTAGATATCATCTTCACCTGCTTGACTCTCTGTGTGGAATAGATGGAAGACGTAAAGACAATGTAGTTGGAATCGTCCATCCTTTCACGCTAATATTTCAGGGATTACTGGGTATGTTGCATTGATGTTTTGGTGATGGGGATTTCCTTAGCTTGTCTAGCCACAGGTGGCACCTCTATTGATGGTGACACATAACCTTTATTATGTTCGGAGTAAATTGCTGTGTTGAGGCGTTCTTAAGGGAGAGGATGCCAATTTTAGGGTTTCGTCATTTTTTAAGGATTTTCATGAACCGAATATACTCGTTTGTATCAAGATTATCTGAGTTTCTGATACGTTTGTGTTCATGTTATGTCAGAAATTCTTTGTATTTTTTATATTTGCTTGTGTTTCGTCTTGGGGAATGTATTTCTACCTCTTCTTAACTCACTACCTTTTACTGTGTTGCAGTGAAGTAATCTCACTACCACTGAATGTGTTGCAATGAAGGCAACACAAGTGTTCAGTGTAACACCCTTCGAGTTATGAAACCTCCTACGTATTTTTTCCTCTGAAGAACTGCTTCAGTAATACACGTTATCGAATGGTAATTCATTTGCCTTATTTAACTCGTGATTATCAAGAAAATTTAAAGTTTAGAGAAAGAAGGGCTTTGAAGCTCGTATATATATTTAATATATATATATATATATATATATATATATATATATATATATATATGTATGATTCTCGACCGTGTAGTGTTTGCCAGGAAAATTATGTATTTATGATTTTCGGGTGTTTTATATTTTCACTGGCGTTATGTCTCTCAAAGCGTTAATTGATTTTCCTTTACTGGGTGGAGGTAGTTTGATCGTAACGCCTTGAGCACGACTCTGAGGTATAACAACGTGACCACCTGAGCACGACGGTACGACCCTGACCACGACGGCGTGACCTTGGAGCACGACAGTAAGACCCTTGAACACGACGGTACGACCTTTGAGCACGACGCTACGACCCGTAGTCACGACGGTACGACCTTTGAGCACGACGGTACGACCTGTGGGTATTATACAGACTTACGGTTTACGTTGCAACGAAATAAAGTTAAATATTGTATAGTGACTAGTATTTTGCCGCCATGTTGCAATTCTGAATTTCCTGAATGTGTCGGGGAAAAAAACATTAGCTGTGCATTGTTAGTTTATGGCCAGTTTTTTTCCTAGGCTTTGAGGACACATCGAATATGTAACGTGTCTGTCGAGTCAAAACGCTACCGGTAACCCACCTTCCTCAGGCCTTGAAAGTAGGCCTATGAAAAAATACTTTTATTAATATTTGGCATAGTCTGAAATAATATTGCTTCGCTGGAAAACATTTCGGTATAAATTTATCATCTTTCTCTCTGATGTGGCGGATTCCGCTGGGTACGTTCTCCTCATATTGAATTTCCTTACGCTACAGAATTACCTTCACCACCGAATTACTTTTCGCCACGTTTATTTTTCGCCACAGTTACCTTTCACCACATTCACCTTCCACCCAACAGTTACCTGTCACCACACAGTGATCTTTTTCACCACAGTTACATTTCGCCACAATTACATTTCACTACAGTTGCTTTTCGCCACAGTTACCTTACACTACTGTTACCTCTGCTATGGAGTTACGTTTCACCACAGTTACCTTTCACTACAGACTTACCTGTCAATGCAGTTACCTCTCATGACAGTTACCTTTCGCCACCTTTCATCACGATTACCTTTGCCAACAGACTTCCTTCGTATTGCCTAGGCTTTTTTCACCCCTTCACCCAAGACTTCCTTCACATCACGTACCCTAGACTTCTTTCACATCCCCCACCGTAGACTTTTCACACAACCGCCTTGAACTTCTTTCATATTACTAGACTTCTTTGAAATCGCCCTTAACTGCTCTCACATCTCCCTGGACTTCACACCCCCTTAGATTTTTTTTTCATGTTTTCACCCTGGACTTCCTTAACACCATCGCAGACTTCTAGTCACATCACCCCGTACTTCTTTCTCTTTCACATCACCTGATACTTCTTTCACACCATCCCATTTAGACTTCCTATACATCAGCCCCACGCTTCTTTCAGTCACCATAGACTTCTTTCACTTGTCTTCCATCACTTTAGACTTCTCTCAAATCAGCCACCCTGAACTTCTTTCACGTCAGACTTCCCCCCCCCCCCACCCCTCCTCCTCCTCCTCCTCTCCCTTTTTTTTCTGTCTCCCTATCTCAGGCTTCCCCCTCTTCCCACCCCTTCAGGCTTCCCCTCTCCCCCCCCTCACCTCAGGCTTTCCCCTCTGCCCCCCCTCCGACCCCCAAGCTTGCCCCTCACCCTCCAGTGAATCACAACAAAGGAAGGGCCACGCCCTTTTATCGAATTTTCCCGCAACAAAATTTCTCGCATTCTGAGATTTGGCAGCAGCTTCCCATGCTCTTTTAAAGGGAGATTCGTCTTTTCTTTAGGAGAAACTCCCATGTTCTGTTTACGGGAGAACCCCATGTTCTTTTAGGAGCAAACGTCCCACGTTGTTTTCGGAAGAAACTCCCATGTTCTTTATACGAGGAAGCTCTCGTGTTTGTCTTCAGATGAAACTCCCATGTTCTTCATAGACTCCCATGTTCTCTTGAGAGGATACTCCCATGTTCTATTGCGATGCTTATTTTTGAGAGGAGACTTGTGGAACTGTGTGCTCTTGCAGCGGCCAAAAAAAAAAGAAAAAGAAAAACTGTGACCCCTTTCTGTCATTTTTTTTTTTTGTGAATGGTCGCGTGTGTTGTAGAATATAAGGGGGGGGGGATGTGTTAGGGGGGGATAGAGGATGAGGGGGAGAGACTTAGGTGAGGGGTGAGAGTAGGGAGAGAGTCGATGGGTTGGCTCAAGGGAGTTGCTCAATGGGAATGTTGGTAGAGGAGGGAGTGCAGTTGGTGACAGAGTGGCTTTCATCGTGATGATGGATTTCTCGGCTCTGGTATTGGCGGTAGGTGTGTGTGTGTGTGATTCGGTTGTGGTAGTGGTGGTGGAGGTGGTGGTTGTGGTGGTGGTGGTTATTGGTCGTTTTCATGGTAGAGGTTGTGGTGAATGTGTTTACACAAAGGGTCAAGTTCATGGTGGTTCTAATGCCCACTACAATTTATGACACTGAAACATGACGTCTTATATTCCCATAAACCTCTAGACTGATAACAGTGAATGTTCATCTATAACACATGCACGACTTAAGAACAATATGTTCACAGACTGTGATGAGAATTACATTCGTAAATCCTCGTTGACTAAATGGTTATCTTTGCATCGTGTTCTCATAATTCTTGCTACGTTATATCGCAGTACGTGTTCAGGTACTGTATAAAACATTGAGGATAATGTATCATCTCCTTTTATGAATATTAATGACAGCCTGTCGCTAATTATCCTCTCCTTAATGGATCCCTTGTCGCCATCGCCGTCGGTAAAGTAGAGTATCATGAACAGCGCTGCTCTGTGTTCGTCCTTATGCCAATATGATTTTATTGTCCCCTTTTTTCCCCCGTCGATGATATTGGTTGATTAAATTCTTTCGTTCTTTTGATGTGAATAATGGGGTGTTAATGGTCGCCATGGCTTCGTTTTCTTTTTATAAATGTATTATTACTTCACGTTCTTTTCAAATGATTTTTACCGATTCATGTTAAAGTTTGACTTAAATCAAGGATCTTTTTTTTAAGAGTCTATTGATATTATGGTAGCCTGTCTTGTTAAGGGTGCTCCTCAGTGATTAGATTTCTCTTGTGGTAGAGATTAGACTGAGAGATGGGTAAGGAAACCTGGATTAGCAACAAAGTGCTTTATTGGGTGAGTACAGAACTGACGTGTGTCTGAGGACGAACCAACTGATACTGTTGATGCAGGATTACGATATGATTTAAGGTGAAATGAGGCAATTAGAGTCCCGAGGTGTTGACGTCAGAGTCGGGAGTGAGTCATTCTGGCGTGGATGCGAGAGACGTGAGCTGTGGTGGCGCAGGTGTTTCTGGGCAGAGTTGTGTGGATGCTGGGTCTCGCGGAGTTTCTGCAGGAGGGACGAGACGTTGCCAGGGCCCTGCCTGATTAAATGGGCTGTTGCCGAGTTTTTTGTGTTTTGTCCTGTAGAAGGTGTGGCCCTAGGTCCCGTAGTTGAGGCTGCTACAGGAGACAGGCCTAGGCCTTGGCGTTGTCCCTCGGTGGTACTGGCGGAGGAGGCCGTAGTACCTGAGGCACCAGAGAACCAGAGAGTGACGAGTTAGGAGTCACATGGTGGATATGTGTATGCAGAGGTAGTGCCAGGGAATGCTTGATTGACTGACTGCCTGACTGATGCATGTGCCACTGTCAGTCTGGTCGGCCACGCCGATTGAGTTAATTGTGTGGGCTTGTCCGCCAGGTTGTGACGCTGCTCCCCTTAAGGGTAAAGGAGAAGTCAGGTATGGTCACATTTGAACGTCAGAGCACAACAGCGAGTCGGGTGTTGGTCAGGGTGTGAAAATATAACATCATCATCACGACCACGTGGGCTGAGCTGGTCGTGGTAGTGCGATATCTTGTCCAACGCTCGAAAGTTGATGACGAGATTTGTAGCGGCGTTAACAGTGGACACTGTATATTATTCTAAGCCTTGGAAATCTTGAGCTGTATGGCCTTGATTTTTGCCGGAATTTATGTCTGATAATTTCCTTCAGTTGTTATAGTAAAGCTGTTTATGAGAAATGTAAACAGCCACAAATAAGTCAAAATAGGAACACTTTAGCCGGGAATGGAGGCATTCAGACAGACCTTCCATTCATTGACGACAAAGGTCGTTTTCATCATTAACGAATTTACTCCACATAAATCCTCGTTTCTCTCAATTATCCCCAGTTTCTCCAGTGGCAGAAGTGGGGCCCTTCTGGTGTGCAGAAATTGGTAATAGTATTGGGGCGTTAGGTCTGGCAGGGGCGGAGGCGTCTGGTTTCGGGTGGTGGTGGTGGTGTGTTGGCTCACAAGAGCTGCCTCTTTCGTCCCATTAGCAACACAGTGTTTCTTGGATTATGGAGAGGGAGTGAAGGGAGACGTAGATGGATAGATGGATGAAGATAGAGAAGGAGGAGGAAAGGGAAGAAAGCCGTGGGTAGAAGGAGGCAGAAAGAGGGAGGAGGATGGACAAAGAGATTGATTAACAGAATGAAAATGTATAGGCCAGTGAGTGTCTGGAGAGTAAGGAGAGCAGGGGAGAAGGAGGAAGGAGAGGGGGAGGGAAAAGGATTAGCAGGAGGGGAGAAGAATGGCCTAGAGGGAGGGGGAGAAAAGTCCCTGACCCCTCCCACTGGATGTGATTGACAGTCGAGTTCCTGATTATAAAGGGCGATAATCTCATAAAAGCCAGACAGAGTGTATGTCAATTTATATACATCATGGCTTTTATTTCTCGCCTTCCTCTCCTAAGTGCTCAATTCTAGCACGGGTCACGTGTGTTAGTGGAGGGCAGAGAGGCTGTTGATGAGGCCTTGTTTGTCACTGTAGTGTTGATAAAAGACTCATTCGTTAGTTAGGTGGGGGGTTGTTTAGAAGGGCTTGTTTGTTAGTGGAAGGGTAGATGAGGTTTTGTTTGTTAGTGGACGGTTGATGAGGCCTTTGTTTGTTAGAGGAGTGTTGATGAGGGCTTTGTTTGTTAGAGGAGTGTTGATGAGGGCTTTGTTTGTTAGAGGAGTGTTGATGAGGGCTTTGTTTCTTAGTGGTGTTCATCAGGCATTCGTTTGTTTGTTTGTTAGTGGATTCTTCATAAGGCCTTTGTTTGTTTGTGGAGTGTTCACGAAGCCCTGTTTCTTTTTGCAGGAAGATGGAAAAGGTGTTGATAAGCTAATTTGCTGCTTTGAGAAAAAATGAGTGAGTGTATTTGATACAGAATGTGGCAGGACCATCACGGATCATGGGAAAGCAGAGGGTGTATCGAGACGATATTTACAACAAGGCAGATTCTGGAGAGAGAGAGAGAGAGAGAGAGAGAGAGAGAGAGGTTGTTGCATCGTGTTGGAATGAGCCCTTTTGTGAAAACTATAAGAAAAAGTATTTATGAAGCTTGTGTGGTTGAAGTGTCGGTTGTCTGAGAATATTACTTTCGTTGTAATACAGTTTTATGTTATGCGTAGTGGTACAGGGGATAAGAATGAGGTGGAGTGATCCCCGGATGATGATATAGGTTGTCACGACTGCTTTATGCAGATGACACCGTTCTGATAGCTGCTGGGCAGCCAGAAGAGGGAGAATTGGACGGAATTATGTCCTTTGATGCGTGGAGGAGGAGGAGATTGTAAATGCCAGCAAAAGCAAGGTTATCGTGTCTGAAAGAGATGGGTAATCTCAGCGCATTGTCGGTGAGAATAGGGGAAGAACCAGAGGTTTGTGGAGGAGGAGTCGGGGTATTTGAGAATGACGTTCAGTAAAGCGGGGGGAGACCGGCGCGAGAAGAGAATTATTTAAGGGTTGAGTTGTGTGCTCTGGTGAATAGGAGGCCAGGTGTTTGAGTGTACAGAGAGCCTGCATGTTAGATTGCTTGTCCAATGCGCTTCTCCCACGGGAATGTAAACCCGAGTGTTCCGAGTTACATGGACATGTACGTGTAATATGATAGTAGATGTAGGTAACCTAGTGTATTTGAAGTTAAGTTGAGAGATGGAATATGGAAGTTTTAAGTGTAAGATGAACAGCGTAATGAAGTCATTAGTAAAAGTCGTGTGGATGAAAGATTGACGTGACAGTGTTGTCATGCAACGCATATGGCAGGCGATGAATGCTTCATGAAGAAGAGGAGGCGGCAAGAACATGCGACTGGTGATACCTGTGCGAAAGAAGCGTAACTGAAGTGGCAGAACATCGAGAGTGTGGAGTTTAGCTGTAAGTTCTTTGTGTTTGTCATAAGCTCTTGAGAAGGCTTTCGACTGGATGATCTGGGTAATGCTGGGGAGAATACAGAGACTGAGGCTCACTTGAGAGACACTGGGCTAATCAGCAGCCCATACACGAACGAGGAAGTTAGTGGTCATACCTGCAGAAGGTGATTCGGAATGAGGAATATGATTGGTTGAATGGTGATTCTTAATGTGGAATGATTGGACATAAGGTGATTCGCAATGAGGGACTTCGATAGGGATGATGGCAGTCCTCTTTCCCGTATATTTTTTCCAGTCTACGTCTGTATGTTGAGACAGTTATGATGATTGGGAGCGATGGAAGGAATTCGGCCCGGTGGTTAGAACTGAAAAAAGGTCGCTAGGCAACTACTGAAGGATGTAGGTAGCGCTGTGTCTTCGGGGGATGGAAGCCAATCCAGAGTCGTGTCCGGGTCGGAAATGTGGACTTTTGATGAAAGAAAATGTTTGATCCGCTGGAAAAGTTTTGGGCGTGAAGAGAAGCGGGAAGAGTGAGGTGCCAGGACAAGAAAGACGAGAAAATTCTGGAGGCTCTGGATCAGAAAGAGAAAGCTGATGGAAGTGGTTTTGTCGAAAGAGAAGAAGAAGAAGTGGGATTGGATATCTCCTGCATGGATTGTTGAAAATCGTGACTCGATGAATAGTAATGGAAGGGAAGTGTTCAAGGAGGGAGAACAAAAGATCAGCATTTTTGGAAAAGCTGAAAGAAGAACTATGTGTAGAGATAAGACATGGAGGAAATAGAGGAGAACCATGAGGAATGGGGAAGACGCAAGCTTTGGTCCTGCCATTAGATGATGATATAGGGAGTCACAGCTGCCGTATGCAGACGACACTGTTCTCTGGTTGCTACTGGGCAGCTGGACAGTTACTACGATAACGCAAAGATGCGAAAGTAGGGAGGGAGAGGTAAGACCAGAGAAAAGCTGCTGATGCGGGTAGGTTCGGCGAGAGAGTTGCAGAGGGATAGGAGTATGGCAGCAGAATGCCCCAAGTAGGAGGAGGCGATTGCGTATGTGTGGATGAGGTTGGGAAAGTTCAGGAAGGTAGACTTAAACCTCACTTTACTCACTCTAGTGTCCACAGTGGATGGTAATAAAATCATTAGTATTCAAAACGTTATTTACTCCTTGCACTATGTACTGTAGTCTCTGCCCACGACATCCAACTAGGAGTAAAGTGATTGATATCAAAAATACATTCTTATGCAGTATTTGAACAGTAGTGTTGATTGGAATTAACTCTCTTAAAGTCACCGCCAGGAGCTGTATAATATCAGCAACAATTGTTTTACTAATTAATGTACTAATTACTAGTGTACTCGTTGGTCTTAGAACAGAATTAATTAACCATGACCAAAAATTAATTTCTTAGATAAATGTCATTTCGTAAATATCAGCCTTTCCTACCCTATACATGAGCATCGTAGAGCGCAGCCAAATAGCATAGATATTTATACATCGCTTATTCACTGTCAGATGATATCCACTTGACTGAAAATACAGCTGTAGTTACTGTAGCAGTCATAGTTATTCACTATACAGGTGTAGTAGCACGTATGATTATCATTCAGTTTTAGTGACTGTATGAGTCACATATGCTCACCTTACAGCTTATGACTCACATATGCTCATCATACATTTGTAAATAATGTACCAGTCACATACACTCATCATACATGTGTATATAATGTAGCCGTCACGTGCACTCATCATGCAGCTGTAGTTACTGTAGCATTCATATAAGGCATTCGTGAACAGTAGGCGATGATTTGATACAGGCTCTGGAAGCCTAATTTAGAAAATATTGCCTTTATTTGACATTCTTTGTCTTTATTTTGTTCCAGCTTGATTGCCTTCTCGAAAAGTCTTAGAAGTTATCCTC
Organism: Panulirus argus; assembly: GCA_038088735.1. Taxonomy (NCBI): domain Eukaryota; kingdom Metazoa; phylum Arthropoda; class Malacostraca; order Decapoda; family Palinuridae; genus Panulirus; species Panulirus argus. The sequence continues at coordinate 4,475 of JAYMFT010092749.1, read as the reverse complement.
TCCTGTTCGTTCGTCGATATAAATTGTCGACTGAAAATACGCTCATCAGCAATTGTGAATCTAATTATTGAAGAACCAGCAGCCTTCCTCTCAATTTTCATAAGCGTGATAAGTCCGTATGACGTTTATAAACTACTGGGAAATTTTGCGTTACGAACAGTTGCCCAGAAAAGCTTCAGTAAATCCAAAAGGATGTGTCGAGAGAAGCAGTTGTAGCCTTGTGCCTCTCAGCGTTCGTGTTTCAATTTGAAATATTAATTGTATATGTCAGTACATATTATTCCAGGGGTAAAGTCTCATAACCTGTTGCCATCAGGTCCCTTTAGTCCAGCTTTATGTGTAATAAAACATGTCCGACATTATCTGTCACTAAAAAAAAAAAGATAAAATATATATAAAGATAATGCCTTGTATGGCAAGGGCTCGCCCCGAGCTTTGTGTTTCACCTCAAACGAATTAAAAGTATACAAACTTTATAATTGAATTTCCGAGCGTTGGCTGTATCGACAGAGCCAAAAGTATTAATGAGGAATCTAGAGCCTCCGGCAGCAGCAGCAGCAGCAGAAGGCCAAAGAATCAATTAGGAACAGAAATGAAAGGCAAATGTGCGAGGTTGGCTTAAAAGGTGCGCGGGGCACACTTCCCCGCCATTACTGGTCGCTTTGTGATCTCCAGCCGCTTCAGGAATTAATTACTTTCGGCGTTAATGCCGGCAAATGCAAAAGTTAACATCATTGTTGATACCTTCGTTCACTAATGGTGGTAAAGGGTAATTACCGTACATCTCGTCTGAATGGTCTCTTTTTTTTTTCAGAATAGGTTAACTGGAATAGGTAGGCCATACTGAATCCCAGTGATGAATGGGACAAACTTATCTAAACTGATGGGAGAATTAATTGAAATTACACGATAGAGCAAATGAGCTTCCGTCCGGGTTGCGTCACTACCGACCCCCCCTCCCCCCCACCTACCTACCTCTCCCCTGCCTATTAATATGCAAATAATCATAAGTCAGAAAGGACGAAGGGGGAACGCGTACAGGAGACGAGAGCTTCAGAGCCTACTTTTACTCTCCGAGACTAATAATTACATTTTTTTTATTTCCAAAAGTGCTAATTTTATTTTTCTTCCTTTTTGAACTGAGAGTTCTGTCCTTCCTATGTGTCGTGTCGGAGGGGAAATTGTGTCGTCTCCCCTCAAGGCAGGTGAAACTAATTAGACGAAGGGGAGTTTTTTCTGTGTGTTCGGGAGGCGTCTGGAAGCTCGTTTGAGTCACCGAGGAGACTCCTGCGAAGTGGCAACATGGCGTCCTGTGTTAGCGTCAGCTGTTGGAATTGTGCTGCTTGGTTGACAAGCGGTACATTCTCGACATCGCCTGGAAATAGCTCATAACTGTTCTGTAAATGTTTGCCGTAATTAGAGTAGTCTGTCGTTATATATAAGTTCGAGTATTAATAGGATGTAGATCTCTTAGAGGAGTTTTTCGTATGAGGAGGATCAACCTATTTATCTGTAGAAGCCAAAAGATGGCAGCACTGATGCGCGGCGGCAACTGGTCGCTTATACCTCAGTAAACGTCCTGTCTGTCGCTCGCTATTGCCAACTTACTTTTGCCTTCAGCACATCTTTGTCCAGCTGTAACTTTGTACCTTTAAGTAATTCAACGATGTTTAGTAACATAAGTTGTTGATCTTAGAGAGAAATCTTGTGTTGATATATTATTTGTACTCATATGTCTGGGAACAAGTAGAACTCACCCAACAAATGTGCCAATGAAGTTATGTCTCTCCCCCTTTTCTTTGTTTTTCTCCCCTAACTTCCTCCGCACCCTCTCCCTTTCTCCCCCCCCCCCTTCCTTCTCATACCCCAACCCATTACGTGTTGTAGGTTATTACTGGGGTAATTTTTTGCTGGACTTTAGCAGTTGTAGTGGTGATGTACCCTGGGAAAAGTCCCGAAGAGGTCTAAACCGCCAGAAAAAAAAAAAAAAAACAAATAACAACGCGACGCGAACCGTTTGTTGGGAAGTGTTATCGTCTTATTTTCGGACGGAACCGATTCCCTTTACGTCTGTTTGGTGAAGGAGTCCAATTCCTTTCTCTTCGTCGAGCCTCACAGGAAAGGCCCCTTGTTAGAACGGTTGGGTCTTCTCTTTTCCAGTGTTGCTCCTGGATTTTGCTCTCTCTCTCTCTCTCTCTCTCTCTCTCTCTCTCTCTCTCTCTCTCTCTCTCCCAATAGCTTTTTTTCTATCCTCTCTCTCTCTCTCTCCATAGCCCAGACTGCCCGGTATAAAAGGACTTAAGAGACTGACAGGGAGGATGTGCCCGAAATTCGACCAGGCCGTAATATTTCCTGCGTCCAGAAGGCTTCGCTAGACTCTGCATAAAAGAAAACGGTCGCAGGTGGGCTGGAGGAGCGGGTTGCTGAGTGGCTTTTAAAGTTACTATGTCTTCCTTCAGGTTCGGTTGGAACCCCCCCCTCCCCTCCCCCCCCCCCCTCCCACTTTGAGCACGGGGCTACGACCGCGTGAGTCCAGTGGTTCGACCCCTGAGCCCGATGGTACGATATTTGTGCATTATGGTATGAACCCTTAAGCACGACGGCACGACCCTCGGGTCCGATAGTACCACCCTTGAGCGCGTCGTCGCGAACCTTGACTATAAAGATGCGACCTCTAAACAAGACGGTACGACCCTTGAGCTCGGCGATACGACCCTTGAGCGCGAAGGTAAAAAAAAAACCCTCGAGCCCAACGTTACTATCCTTGAGTAAGACGATACGTCCCTTAGGTTAGATGGTCTGGCCTTTTTTGATCTAACCCTTGATCAACATTACTTGAAACCGTCAGTTCAGTTTCAGTTTTAATACTTTATTCCTTGATAGAGGAATCGGGATCCTAGTGCTGCTGTCACTAGGTAACCCTGTACAATAATACCAGAAGCGTCTGGCAAGTGTCGCGATTACATGTAAATATAACAAAGGAGCTTACTAAAGCTTAAGGAAGTTAGGGTATTCCTTCAACACAACATCAGTATTATTTACATAATTTCTTGGAAATAGTTCTCAAAAGATGCCTTTCTCGGATAAGCACAGTGTTCTTGTACACTGGATGCTAGATAAACACATTAAGTTACTGGCATAATAATATATTTCATGTACTGAGCGAACGTCCTAGTATTGCCTATTATGTAGCAGTAAGATTTGCGCACGAAAGAAATAGCTATTGATTTTCTCGTTATTTTTCCTGATGTAGAAAGGCTTCGACGGGTTGTAGTGAATATATTCTCGTGTGCACGTGTGTGTGTGTGTGTGTGTGTGTCCCGACGCTCAGATGACGTCACTTCCTTTGTACCTAGTCAGCCATCTTGTTTGCAGCCAAATACAGCATTGTAGTTATTTTAGTCGCTCATACATCCTGATGTCATTCAGCTAATCATTCTCTCACAGCTGATCAGCCATTCATTGATTCGCCCATTCAGTACTCCATTCACTCCTTAAAAGCGGTTATTTCACCTAACCAATCCTTTAGCTCCCCAATCAGGCAAAGTCAAGTTTGGTTCCTCCATCCTTCCATTCAGTCACCACCACCACCACCACCACCATCATTCTTCACCACCGCTAACACTCTCCATCGCTACCGAGAAACCATTCGCCGCCGCCACCACCACCACCACCTCCACCACCACCATTTGTGCGGCTGTGATAATCTTCTCCCACGTTTCCTTATTATGCAAAGCTGAGCACCGCCACCACCTGGACGACCCCTCCCCCTTCCCCCATCTCACGTGCGCACAGCCCACGTGCGCACGCGCGCCCACCTTACAGGGGAATTGATCGAAATCTTAAGAGTCAATCCCTTCAAGTACGAGAGCACGAGCCTTGGGCACGACGGTACGACCCTTGAACACGACGGTACGACCCTTGAGCACGACGGTGCGACCCTTGAGCACGATGGTACGATCCTTGAGCACGACGATGCGATCCTTGAACTTGACGGTACGACCCTTGAGCACGACGGTACGACCCTTGAGAATAAGGGTGAGTGTCGTACCGTCGTGTTCCTGGGTCGTACTGTCACCGTACCTTTATGCCCAACAGTCGTACCGTCGTGCTCTGTTGGTTAACGTACCTCGTTTTTTTTTTTTTTTCTATGGTGCAAATTGTTTTGAGATTTTAAGGGGTCACCCTAACAATGTGTCATAGTTGCAGATGGATTGCAATTTATGTTACGTACCATGAAATTAGGTTAAATCCTTTTTTATTGGAGCGCATTGTGCAATAGTTGTTTTATGGATGCGCGTATTTTGACTGTGAAATATTTATAAAGATTCTACGGCAGTGTAATGAATTTATTGAAACGTTTGAATTCCTGTATTCATTTGTTTGGTAAAACTATAAATTCTCTCTCTCTCTCTCTCTCTCTCTCTCTCTATATATATATATATATATATATATATATATATATATATATATAT
>JAYMFT010092738.1:0-13974 GCA_038088735.1 Panulirus argus | reverse complement strand
GCCTTCGAGGAGGATGAGCACTCCCTGCCTGGCTCCTTCTTCTGTTTCCCGTTTTAGAAATTGAAAATACAAGAAGGTGTAAATCGGTTGCAATACACCTCCAAACAAACATAATAAAAAGCTTTACCTGGCCAAGATCTATGCAATGCAGATAATTCTGTAAAAGTTCAAGAATAGTTTCTACATCTAATTTCTTTGGCTGTTGCTGTTTCAGTGGAGATCCAGCAGGACTTTTTCCCTCAGCAGGGCTAACAAGCAGTTTCAGGAGCATCAAGTATACCTGTGCAGAGAAAATTTTCACTTAAACTATTGTGTGTTGGACATATTATTCCAATGCAGGAACATTCTTCTGAGTGACCATGAAGGATTGTGCAAAATATATCACATTACTCTCAACTTTAGTTACAGCTGTTTAATTCTATTCTGAAATGTCTTACTGGTCATCCCATCAACTCCATCAGCCTTCTCTTGAATGGGCATGATTAATACAAATTTCAAATTACTGTATAATATATTTCTACATACATAATTCAGTGATTATTACACACTTTGCAAATACTACACTTGCATCTTTATAATGCATTCACATAGTCTTCAATTATGTTAAAAGTAACATATATAGAGAAGACATTTTGAGCAGTGCATATTTCAATAACTCTGTACCATGTTTTCAGTCAAACTTACTGAGCATTACACCCCTTACAAATATTAAACCTACTGTATACTGTTCTTACATAACAGCAACTGTACAATTCTTTAATCCAGCTGCAACATCTTAACCATTTATTCTATATAGCTACCACTAAAAATGTTCAAACATTAATGGTCCTGAGCAATGATGATAAAGTCCCTTCACTGGTAATGTGTTCAGACCTCTTCAGAGTATTGACCCTATACTAGTAAGCCATTTTTGCATGTGATTAAAAAAAGATAGTAATCCATTTTTTTTCAGTAATTCATTTTCTTTACTTTGCGGCAGAACATGGTCAAACAATACCTGAAACTAACCTCACTTCCAGATCCAGAAACAGTGTAGTGTTTCTGGCAGTAGCTAAGTGCAGCTTGTGCATCTCTAAGTGTGTTAATGTAGATGCTGAGTGCCTGATGGTGCTGACTGAGGCGACCCAGCAGCACAGCTCTCTCTTCATGAAGACCTATGGGAAAGAAAGCGAAAATGATACAGTACACCTTTGTTACTCATAAGAAAGTATTCAAGAATCCAGGTTATTAGTGAAGTTTGAGTTAGAGGTGTCAAGACTGCAAAGTTTATTAAAGTGATCTACAGTAGTGATAAAGGGGGACAACCTTTTAAATCTGCACAAGACTGAAAGTGTTAAAAATCTGTTGCTTGGAAAGCAGTACAGTGTACATATAAGTAAAATGTTTTCCTTGTTCCAAATTATGTGAGAAAAAATTGAGATAAGGCAGTAGGAAAGTACATTCAGTGAAATAACTTACTGTCATAAGGGAAATGAACCAGCAGGGTTGCAGCTGTGTAATACTCAGATTTATTCAAGAATTTCAAAAGTTTCTCATGAATAGTTTTTCTTCTTCCCTTCTCCTGTAAAAGAAGGTAGTATGAATTTTCATGTGTAATTACATATTCAAATAATATAATAAACTACATAAACCCTCCCCTTCTTGTATTTCAATTTCTAGATCAGTACGAGCATACCTCATAATTCTTGAAACACAGGTATAGACTTGATGATAGCCGGTCAGTCTATAGAAAGGTTTCCTAAAAGAAAAGGTAAGGCAAGCGCAAACCACTATTACAAAAAATGCTAGTGGTACACCAACCCATAAAAGAAAACATTTTTCATACTTCAAAATTTACATTACCCTGCACAGTAAGTTTGTCCTATGAACCAAGACAGCATACCACAATAGAGAATGGAGCAAGAGAGAAAAACTCATCAAGAGGACAGGTAATTCAAAAACATTACCCATCTCTGGCATACTAAGACCTTCTACCCAGACAGTGGCAAACTCAGGACCACACCAAATTGACCATCTGGCATCTTGAGTAAGTTATTACTGAAAGACATGTTAATTTCCAGGAGAGCCAAAGACCCCTATATTAATATCTTCCAAAGGATGGTTCCTCAGAAAAGACATCAGTGGAGGTTGCTTTTCTGAACTCATGGCCTCTGGCAACAAATGTCAGGAGATGGTAGAGTGAGACTGAACATAATATATTCATTCATATGGTGATGGACTAATATTTATGGGTAAAGAGCTGGAATTCAAAGATCATATAAGGGAAAGTGCACCTGATACTGTTGGAGTTGTGGAAACAAAGCATACATACGCAAGTTCCTCCACACCTGCAGCAAGACAGTGGATGATCCTTCATCATCTAAGATCATCTAAGGGAGTCCATGGGTGATCCTGTGATCATCTATGTTTGGTGTTAAGCACATCAAAGATGATGAAAATGGATGATGGTTAAGGAGTATGACTGTCATTCGAACTGCCAGGGAAAGGACACAAGGTGCTCTGAGATTACTACTACTCCTTAACCAAAAAGCAGATTTGAGGGGTTAAAAGAATTTCTGCATCTTCTTGGTGGGCATATTTCTGAAGTCTTGCATTACTTTAGTCCTAAGTTCAAACAGCTATGCACAGATAGCCTGGTTGGAGGCATCCCTTGACTGAAAGATGAAGCAGAGGGTAGTGACCGAGATGTCCCTTGCAGTAGACAGCTTTATGGATGTGTCACTGTCCTCCTCCTTCTCTTTGACAGCTGTGTTAAATGAGGCAGACATGTTGGCAGCAATTTCTTCCACAGTCTCCTTTTCATAGCTCTGGTCATCATTAACTTCTAATCAACCTTGCATTTTAGTAGCCTGTACCTCATGCTCACCACTACAATGAAAGAGGTTGGTGTACTCCTTAATGCTGAAGCCCTTATAGTTTGGTTTGGAGCAATGGCCACAGTACCCTCAAATATAACTGTCCTATCTACCTCTCTATCTTTGTTTCTGACACCTGTTCTCTTCAGGAGCTCCCTTAGGGGATGGCCAAGGCAAAAGTTTTCATAACTGTTGAACAAAATGGTTTTAAGGTAAAAAAATTTCCAAATCCTACCTCCTCTACATCGGCTGGATCACTGGAAAGGTAGGGTGCTGTTATTAGATCTCGATACTGGTGTATTAGCTCATTATGTAAAAGAGGCGTGGTGTCACCCCATTCTTCAATCACATGCTCCTGTTGAAAGGACAAGCATTAAATCAAAACAGGTTAATATTATTTATGTTACAATAAAAAATATTAAAATATGTATGAAGAGTATGATGTCTTGGGATCTGTAGGAACCAAAGTGCTTTTCCATAAGAACATGCTCAATGCAGGATACACCAAATGATATATGGAAATTACAACATATACAACAAATCAAAATATTAGTCGCTCAACAATAAAAAAATTGTGAACTTCAAAATTTAATTAGGAAAATCCCTTCCAATACAACACAAATACAATTAAGGTCTTAGCTGAAACAAGACTGATTGATTAATGCAAGGGAACTAATTGGGTGCAGTTATATGTACTCTACTTATTTCAGTCTACATCTAATATGCCATCTTCCACTAACTTGTATGACAGCACACGTACATTTTCCTTAATGCATCTCTGTCCATGCACAACTCCACACACACCTGCATACTTATATCCCTTTCACTCACAATCTCCCTCATATTTCTCTCCAACTTTCCCTTGGTCTTCCTCATTCCTTTCACCTCACCTTTGTCATGTTTTCATAAATCTATAATGTCTCAAGAGCTATCCTGAATCTTTTTCATCTAGTCCCTTCTAATTTCCTTTTCATCTTTTTACCCCTGAATACTATATCTGTCCTCTTTTCTCACTCCCTATCTGGACTTTAAATAACGGACTCTTGAGAAACATTTTAGCAGGATTACATAATGAGGAAGGAGGCCAGCATGAGAAGGATCTCTACTAACATCACGCATGAGGAAAAATTACATAAAAGAAAAACACCTAAATTTCGCTTTATGCAAGCTTGGGGTGATGGAGGACATAGGCAACAGATGACAAGTAAAGAGCCAGAAATATCCTCTCTACAAATTCCAGCCACTCACTGTCTTCATGCTTGTTTTTAGCATGAATAATGTAATACAGGTTATTTCTACATATTGTATATTCATGCTATTCACTACCACAATGTGCTTGTGTATAAAATAAAAACAGTGTGAAACTATATTTAAGATAAATTTAGGAGCAAAGCCCAAACTTGACAGCCATTTCCCACATATTTTTAGAAGAGTAGTGTGATATTTCTTTGGTGATGGCTGGAGGGGATAAAAGTCTCCTTGCTAAGGGATGGGATACAACTAGATGTGCTTCCAAGTGGAAGGAATAGTCTGGGTTTTTAAACAGAAGTGATATAGGTGAGCAAAGATTGGCGCTAATTCAGAGTGAGCATGAGGAAAGATAAGTGCTAATTCTGAAGCACACTCCCTTAGAAATCAAGAAGGTAAGCCATTTAAACCATACACCTTGTCCACCTGGAACTAAGAGATTGCTTAGAAGATCCCACACTAGGAGAATATAGGAGATGGCATAGATTCAGTGGGAGGAGATGGGGGTGAAGGATTAGAACTGGGTTACTCAGTTACTATTAGTGAAGATTTAGTCACCCAAAATTCCTAGGTGGCAAAGGTCCAGGCGGAAGGCTTCATCAAAATAACATAATATAAATAAATAAGAGTACACATTACAATTTATTTAAGGCTGACGTGAGTTCTCAAAATAACAGGAAAAATCATCTTAAATTAACACATGAGACAACTGTATGAAATACTACCAATTACAGACATACTGTATAGAAAACCATTCTAATTTTTTTTCCTTTCTTTTTCATGAGCAAGTTACTACACAGGGAGGGAGGAGGCTGGGGTCCGCACAAAAGCTCACCATAATCCAGATTCAGACTGCAGTCTACCAGTTGAGTAGCCCTGGTATAGAAAGTAAAAGAAGTGGGGCCCCATGAATGTACAAGTCTCCCTATAATGTAAAAATAAGTAGTTACACACACTGCCACTAAGTTAACTTTCCGGAACAATTATAAGACAGCTTTGCACTGTAACTGTATCACTTCAGTTATAGTTTCTGTAGTACTTTATTTGGTAATGATAATGAAACATAAAAAATGAAAAAATTCTTATCAAGCATATCCTCCCTCCCTACATACTCCTCGCTCTCTCTTGTGATAAGTGACTCCTGGTGGGATGTACATACCAGAAAATATTATAACTGATATATTTCTACTAAAATAGTGAAGTTAGGTACTTTTTGGCTACTAAGGAAGTTAAATAAGGTTTTTATAAGTTCTTTTAACACCTGGAAGTGAGGTTTTCATAAGGTATTTTGATTTCTACAAGTTTTACCAAAAACAAGGGTCAGTTAGGTAACATTTTCATAGGGTCTGTTGATTTCTAAAAGTTTCACCTACTTTTACCAGTGCTAGCAGACTTAGGGTAGAAACTGGCAGGTGGTAAAGGGACGTGGCGATCTGGTAACATGGGAAAGTGCAGCGCCTGAACAGTCAAATGGGAAATTTCTGAATTACTTCTAGCTCATTCCAATAAACAGATTTTTCTTCTGAAAGTCAAAATCAAACGGAATCATAAGAAAAATCTCCAGACAAGAGATGTTTCTGGATAATATATTTCTATACTGGTGAGATTACAACGAACCATATTTGTAAATGGTTTTGACATTTTCTGAGAAGTCATCTCCCACTTACCAAATAGGGGATGACAAGAGATTTCTCTGTTTTCTTTAAAAAGTTGAGTATTTTAGGTCGTGGCAGCTGATCCACCTCTCCTAGTGTAGACTTGTCACCAATAAAAATCTTGAGTCCATCTTCTGGATGTGATTTTAACACCCAGCCCCCATACTCAAAAATCAGATCTATATGTTCAGGTCCTGAAAGACAAAGAAAGAAATTATTGTCTAATACTCTATGCCAAAGCAGAGTACTTCCCCAGTTTGAATGGATACCAATTTTTGATATCTGAATAATCCCACATTTAAGATTACCAAGTCTCCATCCCCCTTGCCGTGATCAGATGAAAACTGCTTTGGTAAGCCATAAAACCAATACACAGCTATAGGTGTAACTCATCTTCCCTCTACGTCATGCCCTCTAGCAATCTTGGTGGATCAGCAAACTCATAATCAGTCATTATAAGGTCATCAGATCAAACTAAGAGGCTTGGAAGTAAAAGTAAACACAAATGCTGAATGTAAGACTGGTCCAGGATGCTTGGCTTGATGCTTAAAAGCTGAGGAAGTCAGGAGTCTATTTCTACACCTCTCATTAGTTTCTACCTCTGGCAGGCTTGGCTCTGTTGAGCTCCTAATTTCTTCATTTTCTAGCCATGGAGCAACAGCCATGAGATGGCTTATAAGCTTAATTCACTATCATCATCATCTACTCATACCTAGATTCTGAAGGTACGCCACAGTGTGGTGGTGGCCTATCAGTGGTGAATCTGGTCTTTTAGCATGACGGATCAGGAGTTGAAGAGCTCGCTGGTGAAGTCCACGAGTCTGGAGTAAAATTACTAGTTCAGCATATTTGTGAGCATGCCGCAAAACACGTTCACCTTCCACCACACTAACCCGACTATCTCGTTTTTGAAGAAGGGGCTGCACAAGGCTGTCATTGGTCTGCAAAGATGATCGTATGATTAGATTACATTTCAGTTTTGTACATAACAAAAGTTACCTGAATCATCGCTAATGTTAAAATAAAAACTGGCTTGATCCCAAAAGTGTTCTGGTATCAACCACAAAAATGTGATGATTTCAGCCTCTTATGTTTCAGAGCACACAAACACACACACATATTCTGTCATTCTTAATCTCCAGCAGGCAACTAAAATTCCCAGTCTTTTTGAAAGTGGATGTTTTACAAGTAAAGGGAAAAACAATTTCTCCCATGAAATGAAGGAACATTGTAAAAGAATAAAAAACTAAGAATAAAGTGATAGAGGACTCAAATTACCTAGTGAGATATGACATACTTCCAATGAAGACATGTTAGCAAGGTAGCATCAAGAACAGATGACTGAGCTTTAGAAGGAAAAATCCTCACTCAGTCCACTCTCCTGTTCTTTCTTTCGGAAAAAGTGAAACAGGAGGGGAGGATCCAGCCCCCCACTCCCACCCCTTTCAGTCGCCTACTACAACATGCAGGGAATACGTGGACAGTATTTTTGCTCCCTTATCCCCAGGGATAATAATTATATACAATCATTTTGCAATATTCATCTATACACCATATTGTAAGATCAGAGGTGTAGCAAGTACTCTCAAATTTTCTCCTTATTCACCTTGTTTCTATGTATACATTACAAATAATATTTTTTATAAAGAACACTGACTTTCTAGTATTCAGAAACATTCATGGGCTTTGAAGATGGGGAAGCTTTGTGGATCTATGGTCTCACATGATGTTGCTAGAATCTCAGTAGTACATCTGGCATGATTACAATTTTACTGTTGCTATAGTACTTATAAAAGTCAATATAATCATCTAACTCCAGTTCATAATGATTTACATACCCAGTTCTTATTATTAGCTCCATAATACTGATAGTAACTTTGCATTACTATTGATCTATTATACATTTGGCATGATGACAGGTGTAATCAGTTCCCTTAAGTATTCTCATTTTTCACTTATTCTTATCAATGTATTAGTAATACATACTTTCTCTTCAAAAATAGCACTTATTTTCTGCTCACCTGCAAGTAACATTTCAATAATGTTGTGTCAATAATCTGGAGCTTTTCATTCCGAGACTTTAAACTTGCTGCAGCTGATGAAAACTTGCTGTCAGTGGAATCCTCAATTCTAACTTTACTATCACTGATAGACAGTTGAGGTCGTATCTGTAACAATGTGATCATTATGCAAAAGGTGTTTACAATCATTACATTGCTTGCTCAATCACATAAAGACTCAACCAAATTTCTAAACAAGTATAGCATGATGAGAGAGGTTAATACTAATAACTTTTCATTTCTAAGTGTAAAACCTGTTTTACCTAAATACTTTTGGTGTCAGTTCTATGGCTTATAAACTTAAGTACTTATGCTCAGTTCAATGAGTCTGAAATTCTGCTGCTAAAATTAAACTGACCACATATAATAGTAACATGTGAGCTATGTAAAGAGCTACTGACCTGAAGGAGGAAGTGAACAAGAGACTGGAGGGCTTGCTCCAAGTCTGTCCCACTCAGTACAGGAATAGGATATGGGTATCTGAGTCGGCTGCGGTACTCCTCTGGTACCATATCCGGAAACATGCCAATAACAAAGGGAAGATCTAAAGAGATAAAGCATGAAATTATGATTAAAAACATCATAAAGTAAGTACTGCTACTAATCATTCTCACCAGTATTATGATAATGGGATGAGTATGTGATATACAATGGCAAAGCTAAGTGGTTACATAAGGTAGTCAGCATATGAAAAAGACTGAGTGGAAAAGCAAACAAGAAAAATAACAATCTCGAGGGCACCAAGAACTATTGAAGTTCATGGCTTTTCGCTTAGGAACTTCAGAGTGTAGATAAAAGACTGGCAAAGTAATCAAAAAATAAATGACAGAAAACAAAAAAACCTTAGTGGACAGAGAGGAAATAACTATGCTGACAACAAAAAATGAACAGAATGTCTTAAAAATTGGAAACTAAATACTTAATGCACATTTCTCTATAAAATGGAAACCACTGGCAACAGAAAATTTCCTATTTTGTGGAGGCTAACTTGAAAGTGAACATCATACACAAATTTCTTCTCATATCATTAAATTAGGGCCATTTCATCTTTCATATCTGCCCCTCTTTGTGTAACATAAAGCAACGTGTCATACACAGCAAAAGTCAGGATAGTCCTATATTCAACCAATAATAAAGAAATAATGGCAGTATCAACAGTATTCAGAAAACTTAACTGAGAAATTTAAAAATTAGCATCAATGGCAAATACTTTAATCACCTCAAATTCACTGATAATATAACACTGATTTCATCAAATTCTCAAAACATGGATATCAGGAGAAACGTTTTTGAAAGAAAAGGGAAGGAAGGGCAGGAAACAACAACCCAGGAAATTGCAGGATGCCATCTTGAAGAGACACAGTTTTTCATTTGTGAAAACCTTTCTTTCCAGGATTGGTTTGTCCTGCAAGCTGTAACAGGCATACTTATATGGAAAAGCAGGGTTGGAGAAAAAAATTTCACCTGAAAGAAAGTATGGCAAAAACATTTACCTTAAAGTTATCCTTGGGTACTCTGTAGCATATTTCCAAATATCTGTCTCAAAGAAGGCAAACTCAGCACCATGTAGTGATTTTCGATGTCTGGGGTAAGGTATCATATTACAAAGGTGTTGAGAATACTGAAGACCTGTTAACTCTTTCATTGCACTGTGCTACTATCATGGTATTACACAGTATAAAGTATAATGCCACCATCACAAGTCTTTTCCTTCATGCCTCATTCAAATTCTCAGCTGATGTACGACTTCATGGTACACATGTTCTGTGCCAATCTTAAAGATCTAATAATTCTTGAGAGGTTTGCATGTTTGTACATTTTACTTTATACCTTCAACTTGTTCCCATGCATAGACAAATCCAAGTTGGCCTTCATTTATGTTGCTGTTCTTGATTAGATGTGCTATATACAAGTATGTCCTTTTCTTGCCCAGAACATTAGCCCCCTCAATCATCTTATGGCTTACTTCAGCTCCAATAGTTCCATTCACTGCCAAGTCCAACCCTAAGTACCTAAAACACTCCACTTCCTCAAAGTTAGAGTTTGCTAACTGTCTTCAATCTCTTAAAAAATCAAAGTATTGTTACAAACTTTTTCACTGCTTTTATAACACTAAAAATCCATGAGGTTTCAGTATAAGACACTTAATTTCCTCAGAAAGCCTTTTTTATTATGAAAAATATTTTCTTTTTATCATAAAATTTATATACTTCACCCCCAAAGCTCATATGCTGTATCCACTCCTAAAATGACTTTCTTCTCTTTTACTGACACGAATAAAACACCATAAACTTATGCTAAACATTTTAATCTACCATGGAAAAGTAAAACAACAATCAAAAACATAACTGAGTTATTCCTTAGTAACATTACAAGGAACAACTCTGAGTCTGAGACCATCTATATCAATTCCTGCTTCATCTCCTCTGTTGTTAGCACTATCTTCTTTCCACTCATGGTGTCCTCAAAAGAATGGGAGAAAACTTTTAAATGGATGCAGCACAATCAAAGGGATGCCTGTTTGAGTCAGAGAGATGCCCACTCTTATCTCTTGTTAAAACACTGTAAATTATCAGAATATTTTCTTTTATGGAGCAGAAGTATACACAATAAATATTCATCAAATATATCATGATATTATGATGTCCATTACTTACCTCATATGTGGTGAAATGACCACATAGGTTACAGATGACAGATATATATCTACATACTGCTTACTGTGGACATCTGGAGATGGCAGCACTTATCAAGTTTTGGTTTTCAATGCACGACTCAGAGAAAATGAAAGAATGCTGTGGTATATGGAAACATCTTTTGATAGACCATCAGACTCAATCATTATACGGCTTTTTATAAGGCGACTACCATATCCAGTAGAATAAGAAAGAAAAAAGTTCTTGTTCTCAGGCTAACTCTCATCTGTGTATCTATTTCCATAACTCCATGTCCAATTTGATGAAGTACATCAAGAACATGAGACTTCTGAGCATTATTCACACACATCCTCAAGAGCATCATTCACACACATCCTCAACCCATTTCCTAAGAGTTAAAGAGAAACTTGAACTTCTTCCACTTTAATTTCATATTAAAAAAAAATTCTATATTACCTGTGTTAAGAGAGAAAAAAAGATCCATGGCCTCTGGGTATTTTTTACTGCAAAAAAGATGAATAGCTTGTAGGTGCTGGATATGTTTCTGCATCTGATTTTTGGCATCTTCTGCTTCATCCCATACATCCTAAAAAATTGACAAAGATAATTTGCTTAAGCATGGAAAATCATATCAAATTATTTTGTTAAATTAAAATATTCAACATAATACTAATCAGGTTTTTAGGGAGCACAGATTATTGGAATTCTACTTGTGCAGGCATATTGTAAAAACTTTTCTTATTAACTGCAAAATGAATTAGCAGAATTCCTTAGCAAATGTTCTGAACACTAGTAGCATTGATGACATCAAACTATGCAGTGCAAAATGCAGAATCTGGATAGATTTTGCTTAAGTTGCAACCCTGCTCTGAAAGCTAGAAATAAATAATATGAAAGAAGGTTAAAAATTGATATACTTTTTCTCTCTAAGGTGGCGTCCTGTGAGCATGAGATTCCCTGGGAATATTCACATTAGGATACCAGCCTACCCTCATATTTTGGTCTGACAGCAACAGCTTCTACTCACCCTTTGTGAACCAAAGGGTATCCTCAGTCACTGCTCTTTTAACATGCTATGCAAGGAAGGAAAGATACTGTGCTACCAAGTCCCCATTTCATCTAGGACTGAACTGGTCTATTTCTTTGAAACAATGAATGAAACCCTTCAAACAGGAAAGTTCAGTGGAATTCTGAACATCAGTGAGTAACAACTTACCATACAGAAAAGAAAAATTTGTTGAAGACTAGAATAGAAACTGTTATATTGATAATTCATCTTAAAGGTACATTTGACACATGCTAATCAACTGAACTTTGTTCTTTATCTATATATCAAAAAGGGTCATATATAAATATCTCTAGATGTATAATTCTGTAGTGAACAGTAATCTTTATTAATTTCTGACATACCACAAGTTTTAAGGCCAACCCAAATTGTTTTTCTGCTAGAAGTTGTGGAATCTGTTGACTGATGGGGATTGTATGCAAACACCACACATGAGATGCTGATGCAACATAAACTTGACTCTTCCCTCTGAAAGCAGAAAGTTGATGGTATTCATGTATTCAAAAAATTAAGAATGATTATCAACATCATGTATGGTTTTTCCAATTCTTAAATAAAATCATAATAGCACACACATAGAATCGCCTCTACTCATTTGGCTTCTGCATCTCCACACACTCCATCAAAACCATAACAGAAATGTTTAACATTTATGTAAGAAGATTTTTCATACCGGTTTTATTATCACATTGGTGAAATAGCACCACTGTAACATAAAAGCCCCATTAATGGTGATCCTGGGTCAGGAAAGTAAGTACTGATATCCTTACTACAAGAAACATGACCATACAAAAGAGGTGAAAAGCAGACTTAAGGATGCTTAAAAGAATACAGGTAGAAAGAAGTGGGTAAACTAAAAAGCAAAATAAAAAGCTACTATCCCTGAAGGATAAGTGGAGTTTCAGAATGCATAGCAGGTCAGAAAGTATACTGTAACATTGATATATCCAAAGGAAAACACTTCTGATCTGAAGACTCATTCTGCTATGTGTCAATCCATTGCTTGTCAAGTTATTACCTTTATGTGGCTGTGTATCATAAATAAAGCATGAATAAACTGAAACACAAAGATTTTAAAATAAAAATTACCACACATGTAGAGTAAGGAGGACATACAGAATAAAGTAATAAATCTTATGGTCAAAGAAAGGTAAAGGATAAGTTAGAATACCAGCAGCTTACTTGGTTGAGTGTCCCACTACAAGAAGTTTTGGCTTATCCAAACTGAGAACTTGCACAGTAATTTGAGGTTCTGTGGTCTTGATTTCTATTGTCTTTGACAAGATGGCAATCAAATATGGTTTGTCATATGCTGAAAAAGAGAAAAGATATAGAGCTTCTGAAAGTCATTCTCTAGCTGTCACGTACAAAGCACCAACACAAGAGGCCTGTAGTTACAGCCAAGCCACACAGACCTCTTTGTGGTTTTCCCAAACCACTTCACATACCCTGGTTCAGCCCACTAACAGCATGTTGCCTCCAGTCTTCCACAATGCTCCAATTCACTTATCTCTTGCATGCCTTACATCCTCCTGCACATTCGGGCCCTGACCTCTCAAGGCATCTTTCACTCCACCCTTCCATCTCCAATCACTCTACCCTTCTCCCCTTCGCTGCTGACACAATGGCCATATCAACCAGCTGATTTCATGGTGGAAAGTGTTGTATTAGCCTGTCACTGCAGCTCAGTCCTTTAAATTCAGATACCTTCTTAGCTGCTCTTATCTGTACCCTCTCCTTTGGATATATCAATAGTACATGCCTCTCAACCTCCTGAATGTTCAGGACCTGATACCTTAAAGACTCCTTCCTCTATCATTACATCTTTTTCTTGGTCTCATCCTCCCCACTGCTTCCTTTCTGACAAGTATATCATTTGCTCATTCTCTCCACACATCTGACCCATTTCTGCAAACCCTGGTCAGATTTCTATATCAAACTGCCTTTACAATCACATCTCTATCTAACACTGTCTTTCATTATATGACTGCCCCACCTCAAACGACATAAGAACTTAAGGCATTTCATTTCCAACATATTCAACTTTTATACCTCCATAAGTCACACACCCCCTCCCCAGTCAGATCCTCTGTATATCCCACCACCCTTTCAATAACCACTCTCCCATCAGTTGCTGATTGGTTAGATACAGTTACCATGCATCTCTTTAGTTTTATTGATGACTTATGTAATACAAACTTGCCTGGAATGTCAAGGCTTGCTCTAAGGCCTTCAGCATATTCTAAATAAAACAATTCCTCCCTCAGAGCTGGTTTGGCTAAGGTCACATTACCATGGACTCAAGCTTAGAGGATGACTGGTCTGACTATTGAAAAAAGTGTCAAGTATTTTCACAGATGTGAGGAGTTTACAGTATCAATTTTTGTTTTAGCCCTACCATCTTTGTTGAATGATATATATATATATATATAT